>PVIR01004190.1:0-81820 GCA_004026965.1 Petromus typicus | reverse complement strand
GTAGTACTCCATTCTATAGAAGAACCACAGCTTTTTTATCCAGTCTCCAGTTGATGGACACTTGGGTTGTTTCCAAGATGTAGCAATCACAAACTGGGCTGCTATAAACATGGGTGCACATATGTCACTGTGATAAGAGTCTTTTAATTCTTGTGTGTATATACCTAGCAGGGCAATGGCCGGGTCAAATGGGACCATCGATCCTAGCTTTTTGAGGATTCTCCAAACTGATCTCTACAGGGAGAATTAATATTCTTATGCTTAATTTCAAATTGCTTCGAATAGGGTCCCAGCACAACTCATATCATTATAAACTCACACCATTCCTATAGTGGGAATAAAGAATGTGATTTGCTAACAGCAAATCTTTAACACTTCTGGTCAGCTCTTTGCAATTATTATGTCCTGAGTGAAAAGAATGTGGCAAACTGTTGTGTAAAGTTGTTATTTAAAAGGAAAATTTGCCATGTAAAAGGGAAATCTGAAAATAACCATCTATTTGATCGAGCTGATCTTTCTACTGAAAAGCAAGTTTTGGCTGCGTGTCTTATTTATTTCATTTATGAGTATGGACTCAGTGTGCTTCCATTTACTATTTTTAAATAGTACCACCAAGACAGCAAGTGCAGTCAGAGTGAGTTTATTAACATTTCCACCTGTGATTCTATCATGGCAAATATATCCTTCCTTTCTTATTAACAGTTGACAGGTGTTTGAGAGCCGAACAAATGACGTTTTAAAAAAGGAAGAAGAAACAGTTAAAGGACTGACTTTTGTATTGCATAGATCTCCCTAAGTTTTTTGAGTTATTGTGAAATAGTAAAAAGTATTTACTGATTCATTTTAGTTTATGTTAAAGTGGGAGGTCAGATGACAGTAGGTAAACTACTTTTGCATTTGGAGTGCATGTTCTCATGGGGATAGCACTATAATTTTAATTTCTGAACTGTTGCAAAAGCATGGAGCTTGGCAAGATGTTAATGATTTCTTTCCTGGCTTAAAAGAGAAATTTGGTCATGGAAAAGAATTCATTTCCGGACTATCTTATATTTGTCATCATCTTTCTCCTTTTTTTTTTTTTCATTTCAGCAGTGATTCATTATTATTATAAAGTGTGAAAATTTTTATTCAAGAGTGACTTTGTCCAAGACATTATCTAATAAAACAGCTGGTACCCTTGTACAGATTGACCCTGAACCATAGAAAAGTTTGCAGTCCTCAAAGCTACTGTCATAAACAGAGAAGTCTGAATTGTTTAACCATCTAAGTTATCTCCTATTGTTATGGATGATGAAAGATTTCACATAAGCTGAAGATAGATTTTTTTTCCCATATACCAGCTGAGTTTTAAATTACGCATTTGGTGTAGCCACATTTTTTAACTATCCAAAATGCTTTCAAATCATGCAGTTTATAATTTTATTTATATGTCTCTGCTTTATGTATTATTACTGTTTAACCCAAAGCCTGAACGGCTTTGAAATTTTAATCTTGTTAGTTCTAGGAGATAAACCTACCAGTGTACTGGAAAGACTAAGCCAAGTTTGATGGTAGCTTATGGATATTTCTGATGCTGAATAGAATCGTATACTGTCTACAATTGTCTTGAGCATGCAGGTGCATTGTGGGAAAGTGACCCACCAGTGGAATCACACAAGTTCCTGCTTTAAGTCTTTCAGTCACATAGTAAGAAATTAACAATGCTGTATTTGTTTTCCTTTTTAATATTTCTCATATTTCTTATTCTCATCCTGTAGGAATGCATTTTAATCCAAGGACACATTCTCATACATTCATTAATCCTTGTGCTCCAAAATGATTCACATGAAAATACAAAATCAGATGGTTTCATGTGTTCCAACTTAGCTTTGGCTAAAACAGGCATCATCCTTGAACTTGTCATCTGCTGAGATATTGAATTCCCTATTTCACTCAATTACATGATCTTAAGAATGTGGCCATTTGCCATTTCTGTCTTAACTTTGAACATATGTTTTTTGACCTAACTGTTCAGATTTAGGGCTCTCTCAATAATAAATGGCCTATTGAAGGCGAGAGTAAGCCATTTAAGAAGCTACCTAAGTAATACATTAAAATATTGTTTGTATCTACAAATCAAGTATCACTAATAAAAGTTTCCTGGAAAGGACAATTTTTAGCTCTTTATACCATGTAACTCCAAAATCTGAGATATAAATTAATTATTTAAAAGAGTTATATGTTCTCTTAGTTATAAGAAGAATGCTTAGCTATTTACTAAAATTGTATTCAGGTAACATATGATTAGAAAAATCAGCTATTACTTTCTTTCAATTTAAAGCAAGATCCTGATGCAGGATATTAATTATACAACATTTACTTTCAGATTTGTAGTGTTCAATTTTTTTTCTAAAAGTAAAATAAACGATGTTAATTTTAGAGACTCACAAATTAAATGATTGACTCAGATTAAGCATTTGTGTCTTCTGTTAGACTAGAAATTAATTAACAGCTTAGATTATTTGCTTTTTTTCTTTAATAAATTGAGCTTATTGGTACAATTTTAGGAATATATTATGATTACATTACTCATTGAGAATTTATAACTATACAAAATATATCTTCATTCTTATATTTTCCTGCACCTCTTTCACTTCTTATATATATAAGTTTTTTTTTTCCATTTTATAATCAAATTTTTTCTTTCCCTTGTCCCCACCAAATTCCTCTTTCCCTTTGAGCACTTACTTGTTATTTCACAGTGCCTATTATACATTCTGGATGTCATTTACACCTTTAGTTTCTTATACTAGAGAAATGATATGTTATTAACACATTGGTGTCTTATTTATTTCATTTATAAGTATGGCCTCAGTGTGCTTCCATTTAGCTATCAATGTCCCTAATTTATCATTAATATTATTATTATTATTATTATTTTATTTTTTATCTTTATTGGTACATTAAATATATACATCATGATTGCACTCCATAATGAGGATTTGTACCAGTATAAAACACAACTTAATTCTCATTTTTTCCCATAGCCCTACCCACCCTACCACCCCCCCATATTATTATTATTATTTTGAGACAGGGTTTTTCTTGTGTAGTTCAGGCTGGCCCTGAGCTCAGCCTTGAACTCACAGCAATCCTCCTGCCTCTGCCTCCCAAGTGCTGGGATTACCAGTGTGAGCCACCACATCCAGCACTGTGGTATGTAGTTCTGATTGCTGGTAGGTGTAAGTAAGTCTTCACAGCATTGTTGTATGTGGCTACCGGGGATTGAACCTGGGTGCTGACATTTGCAAGCCAGGCACTGGAACCACTGAGCTAAATCCCCCGCTCCTAATTTATCTTTATGGCTGAGTAATATTTCATTTTACAAAAAAACATACCAAGTTTCCAGAAGATGGGCATTAGGGCTGTTTCCAAGATTTAGCTATTACAAAGTGCTGCTACTAACATGGATGCACATATGTCACAGTCACTGAAGTATGATGCCTTTATTTCTTTCATGTATATATGCAGCAAGGAAATAGACGGGTCAAATAGGACCTCTAGTCCTAGTTTTTGAGAAATCTTCACATCGATTTCCACAGTGTTTGTACCAATCTACATTCCCATGAACAGTGAAGAAAGATTCCTTTCTCTGTAAGAGTTTATGAACAAAACCTCAAAAGCATGAAAACTGGCACCAAGAATCAACAGCTAGGATCTCATTTCAGTAAAAAGTTTCTGCACAGCAAGAGAAACCACTAACAGAGGAAAAGGACAACCAAAATGTGGGGAAAAAAATTTCTGCAGCTGCTCCTCAGATAAAGGTCTACTATGCAGCATATATAAAGAATTTAGAAAATCAGATCCCCAAATCTAAATACCCAGTTCGAAAGTGGGCAGCTAAAATGAACAGATATTTTTTTTCAAATGAAGAAGTAAAAGCAAGAAGCATGAAGAAATGTTCAGTCACTGGTCATTTGAGAGAAGCAAATGCAAACAACAGAGACTGCAATTCACTCCAGAAAGAATGGCTGCTACACGAAATCAACCACAGCAAATGCTGGCAGGGATGTGGGGGGAAATAATCTTTTCCCACCATTTGCTACTTTGTTGTCAGTTGCAAAATTGATGAAGAGAGACTTTGGTATGTATGAAGTGCTCATTAAGTATTGTTGACTTGATTCAAATCTTTATTTTTCCAGGTAGAAAACACTAATTGTATTTTGAACTCACACAGTCTGTGACTGAAGAATAAAGTCTAAGATTATGGCTACACTTAACCCACAGTTTTTCCAGTTTTCAGTTCCTCTCTCATTATTGTATCACCTCATCCCTCTGGAGTGACAGGTATACTAAATCTTAGCAGCATGTTTTCCTTGCTTGTAGCCATACTACTGCTAAGTCAGTTACAAAGTAGGTACTGGAAACTAGTTGTCATTTCTTTAAAAAGTTTTTATATGTAAGCTTTTTCATCAGCACTTAAACTTATTCACTGTTTATGAGAAATATTATATGGGATCGTTTAGGTTGTATCTTTTTTTTGAGACAGGGTCTTACTTTTTTTTTGGAGTTCAGGCTGGTCTTGAGCTCAGCCCTAAACTCAGAGAAATCCTTCTGCCTCTGCCTCTCGAGTGTTGGGATTACAGGTGTGAGCCACCATGCTGTGCACTGTGGTATGTGGTTCTGATTGCTCGTGGGTGTGAGTCTTTACACCCAGCATTATTGTATGTGGTTACGGGGGATCAAACCCAGGCCCTTACACTTGTAAAGCAGGTGCTAGAACCACTGAGCTAAATTGCCAGCCCAATGTTGCATCTTTGTAGGAAAAGGTTGTTTCAGCTTTGCTCTTGTTTGAATGTATCCTCCAAAGTCCACGTGCTGGAAGCTTAGTCCTCAATGCAATGTGTTGAGAGATGTGAATTTTAAGAGGCAATTAATTAGGTTATGAGGCCCTCAGTTCATGTGACTGTGGTGAAAGAGAGGGCTTGTTATGAAAGTGAGTTTGGCCCATTCTTGTTTCTCTTGAGCTCTTCACCTTCTGCCTTAAGATAATGCAGTACAGAGCTCTTTGCCAGATACAGCCCTTTGAACTTGGACTCCCTACCTTCTAGTTATAAGAAATATATATTTTTTTTCTTTTTTAAAAAAACTAAATTACCCAGGCTCAGGTATTGTGTTATAGCAGCTCAAAAAGACATTAAACAAGCTTAGAGATGAAGGAATATCAACAAACCATTGCTCACATCTTAAAAAGAGAAAATGATGACAACCTGAGACTGAAGCTGGCTTTTCAATTTGATTGGCTGGGGTACTGCCCAAATATTTATTGAGCACACTCTGGCTGTGTCTGGTGGCCATGGAGGCGTGACTTTGGGAGCCACATCGGGTTCCTGGGCTCTTCCTCTCTGCTGGTCCCCTGTGATCTCCTTCCCGGTCTCACAGTGAGCTTCCATCATGATATTCTTGCTCACAGCCGCCCATTTGTGAACTGAAACCTCTGAAAGGATAAGCCAAAACAAACTCTCTCCCTTTAAGATGAAGTGTCGTGCGTATTTTGTCCAGAAACAGGAAAGCTAACTGATCCAGAAAAGTGAGAGGCAGGAAATCTTGAAGCCAGCCAGTGTGTGTGTGTGTGTGTGTGTGTGTGTGAACATTATGTTAAGTAAGAAAGTTAAGAATTGTAGCGTATTTCTCACCAGAAGCCATGTAAAGAAAAAAACACCAGAATTATGTCTTTAAAGGGTCACAAAGAAAACAACACACAAACTGATTTATAGCCAGTGAAAATACCCTTTAGAAGAGAAACAGAAATATTTTGTTGGGCAGCCAAAAATGGAGAGAATTCATCATCACAGACCTATTCTGTAAGAAAAGTTAAAGAAGTTCTATAGGAAGAATAAATATAAATACAACCCCAAAAGTGGACTTACACAGAGAATCAACAGAGGTACAGGGGAATATTTTTTCTTTAACACACTAAAACAAAGATGCTATCAGTACGTTTATACTGCTAATGGAAGTGAAATGTATGTGGGACAGCCCTGGAGTGGGAAGACTGGGGAGTATACTGTTACACTGCATATAAAGTGCTACAATATTATTTGATGGTAAACTTTGGCACTTTACAAAGTTACCTGTTTTTTAAGAAAGGCATAAATCTCTTCAAGGAAGATACTGTATTTCGTAATTCTAATTCACCATTTGCTCTTACAGAGAAGCAGTTTTTGTGTGATAATCAGAACATATTTATAGCCTTTATGGACATAGATAGACTCTGCTGGTAACTGAGTGGTGGTTCTCCAAACTAAAGTCACCCTACACAGTTGCAATATAAATCTCAGGACAAGGTGAGTGCTAAGTTCATCAGAGGGTGCAAAAGAAAAGAATCCAAACATGAGAGACTGATTTGATAACCTTTCAAGTCTCAGGGAATTAACCAACTTCTGGTGACAAAGGCTCTAAGGCTTGAGGTCATCTCCACATGAGATGCCACCAGAGAACCATTGATTTCTACAGTCTTTTTCACCATTCAGTAGAACACTGCCATTGGTACAGGGTCAGAGTAGAAGCTGAAAATATTGTAGGTGCTTAGATCACTATTTTTATGTGTTGTTTTCAGTTGTTTACAAGTGTAAATAATTAGAGGAGATAAGATTATAAAATGCCCAACTAATTTGAGAGAATGAAGTGAGGAAAAAATTAGAACACATGGATGTTATGCTTAAATCCGACCATAACAATCATCATACAAAGAGTATTATATGATAAATTACATGTTTACACTTTAAATATGAAAATATAAATTTAACATATGGATACAGATAAACATGAGAATCAACCAATTACCCTTTCCACTTCTCCCAAAATTTGGAGTAGCAGCATTAAATTCAGTCAAACTAGTCTTTAGAACAAGCAATCTTATTAAAAGGAAAGTGAGACATTAAATAATGGGTTAAGTCTTCTAGTAGGTATAAGAGTCCTAAAGTTTGTATACACAGTAGCAAAACTGCAAAGCACACAAGGAAAATGGAAACATCAACAATAATCGTTGCTGACTTCTTAGCTTTATCATTATTTAAAGGACAAGTGGAGAAAATCAGTTAAGATATAAATGACTTGAATAATGCTACAAACTTAGCCTGTCACTCCACCAAGCATTTTAGAGTAGACATTTTTCTGAACTGTACCTATCACATTCACAAAAATAGACCATGTTCTACACCAAAATAAAATTTAAAAAATTTAAAAGAGTAGATATCATATTCTTAAATGTTATACTAGAGAGTCTAAATGAATATCTGGAATATCCTCCAATATTGGAAATGAATGCATTTCTAAACAAGATATGGATCTGAAAGGAAGTTTCAAAAATAGAAAATAGCAATCCAATTAAAACAGGACAAAGATCTTAACAGACCTCATTGGAGGAAATATCCAGAAGAAAACGAAGTCCTGAAAAGTTGCTCAGCACATTCCAAATTGAACAGTGAGATGCTACTAGACACCTATTGGAATGATTAAAATAGAAACATAAAACAAACAACAGACTCTCACCATATGAATTGCTGACAGGGAGGCATAGAAGTAGGAATTCTCATTGTGGGAAGGCAAAATGATACAGTGCACTTGGGTATACAATTTGGTAGTTTCTTTGTATAATATAGTCTTATACAACCTTGTAATCATGTAATTTATAGAACTGTTTTAAAATATGTCCACAGTAAAAGCCCACCCATAAGTATGCTACACCATTATAATCATTATAGTCACCCCAAAATGGCAATTAAAATGTTCTTCGGTAGGTAAAATTGGATCGACAAACTTTGTATATCTTTTCAATGGAATATTATCAGACAAGGAAAAGAAATTATTAAGCCATGAAAAGACACAAGCAACATTTAAATGCATATTAGTAATTAAAAGAAGTCAGACTGAAAAGGTTATATATTATTGCATGCAATTATACAACATTGTGGAAAAGTAAAAACTACAGCAACAGTAGTGTTTGATCAGTGTTCCATGATGGGCGGGGGAGTAAGTGGCCTGTAGTGAAGTTTTAGAGCAGAATTATTCTAAATGACACCATAGTGGTGAAGACAAGACAATATGCATATTTGTAAAATCTATAGAATTACAGCTTCACACAGAGTGAGCTTAGCTAGAGAAAATCTTATTGGGGATTGGATATCTCCAAACGAGTATGCAGAATAGTACAAAAAATTTCTAGCTATTAGAAATGAATGAAACAACCTCACTAAAAGGTGCAGAAGGGGAAAAGGGACCAAGCTAAGTAACTTTAGAAATGAGTGAAGTCTGAGCTGGGGATTTAGCTCAGTGATTTCAGCGTCTGCCTGGCAAGCTCAAGGTCCCCGGTACCACATACCACAATGCCAGAAGTGGTGGTTCACAGTTATAAACCCAGCACTTGAGAGGTAGAGGCAGGATAGCCAAAAATTCAAGGCTAGCTTGGGCTACATCGTGAGTTCAAGGAGAGTCTGAATTACAAAGCAAGACCCTGTCTCAGAAAGCAAAAACAAAACAAAACAAACCAGAGTGATGTCCTCATAAGCGAAATAAATGGGTCACAGATGTGTAAATATCATATCTTTTCTCTGGTATGAGAAAATGAAGTTGTAAACGAGTTGTACTATGTATAGTTGATATTGTGAAGAAGAAAATATTTAAAAGGAAAGAGTGTAAGGGTAAATAATGAGGAGAAAATGAATGTGATTATAGTTAAGAAAACAAAGATTGTGTACATAGGGGGTGGGGAGTTGCAGGGTGGGGGGTGGGAGAGAAAAAATGAGAATCAAGTCATGTCATATCCTGGTAGAAGCTAATTAATGTTGAATGAGATTATGATGTGTACTCACAATGTACCAATAAAGGTAATTAAAAAAAAAGAAGACCCATACAGTTGATAAAGTTGTTTCCCATGGGAGGTATGGTTTGAAAAAAATACCAGTATTTGTATATAATGGAATTGAACAAGTACAAAGATAACAATCGGGAAAATAAATTTCATACTTCTGGAAAGTATGTACATTTGCTGAACTTGTGTTTTGATTTATAGAGATGGTTTTATATAGAAAATGTATATAAGTATACATAAGCATAGATTAGTATGCACACATAGATTTTCTTACTACGTTGGCTGAGAATCTGAAGCAATGAAACCTAGTAGCAATATGTTTACCTACTACCAAGATCCTGGTAACATTTTTTAATGAAAGGGGGCCAGACTTCTTAGGGAAATGACCGATTGTAGGACTGGAGCATGATAAATGCAAGAAAAGCCTGGGGCGCTCGCATCTTGTAGTGCAAAAACCTAAACGAAGTAAACTAGCAATGATGGAATTGTTGTTTCTAAGAATCAGCTGAAAGGATGCTCAGTGGCCAAAGCTGGAAAAATTAGCAACTAAATCAAATAATATTAGAGTGTGAGCTAAAGTATAAATATCCATGAATCTACACTGAGATAAGTGATTTAATAACTAAATAAACGAGGAAGAATAGACAAGTCTCCCATGCAGAAGAATTTACTTAAAAAATTTTTTTTTTAGACAGTGTCTCACTTTGTAGTTCAGGCTGGCCCTGAACTCACTATGCTATGTAGCTCACAGCAATCTTCCTGTCTCTGTCTCCCAAGTGCTGGGATTACAGGTGTGAACCACTATGGTATGTGGTACTGATTGCTGATGGGTGTGTCACCATGCCCAGAATTGCTGTATATGGTTACCAGGAACTGAACCTGGGCTGTTGTGTGTGCAAGGCAGGCAGCAGAACCACTGAGCTAAATCCCCAGCCCAAGATTTTAGGTTTCTGACCTCTACCTAGACAATTAAATCAGAATCACTCAAGAGTAGAGATAGAGAGATGTGGAGAGAGAGGTCTTGTGGATTCTAATTCAGCAGGATTAATCAGCACTGCTTCTAGCACAGAAAAGATGGATACAATTATTTAAAATGATTGTTTAATATTTATTATTTTTCTGTAAGACCCACACTTTCTTATATTATCAGATAGATCAAAATAACGTTATTTCATGTATGTAATCTGAGACAATTAAATGCAAAATAATCCTTTTAAAAGATATGTCATTCTTCTGGCTATAGTAGCATGAAAAAGTTTTATTTTCCGGGTTTAGGTAGTTTATCCAAGTATATGTATGTATGTGTATTTACAAACATAAATATGTTGAATGAACAAATCTAGGAGGACAGATATTTTGAATATATATCTTTATAGTTCAAGAATAGCAAAATAGATAAATCAAATTCCATGAGATGGACTTTGTTTTCCTCAGGACTGGTTAAAGAAGATGATTACAAGAATTTTTTTTTAAATGTAGTCCCTAGATATTGAGGAGATTTATCCTGTATTCCATATATAGTGAATTAATTTATCAAAATAAAGTTTTGAATCAGAGTAGAGTAAAATCCAGCAAGGTAACCAGAATTATTCTCTCACTATGAAATTCCTCCCTCAAATGCCTGAGTTTTTGTGTTTTTAGTTGTAAATAGCCTGCAATGTCATGTTTAACCCCTACCAGAGATTTTAACTGGAGATAGGAAAGAGCAGAAGAGTAATTATCGAGTTGCCAATAGAAGGTGCTAATAATGATTCAGCTTTAGCTCGGAAAGTCACCTCCCAACTCTCCACCTAAAATGTCAGGCAGACTTGTAGTCAACTGTGCGTTCCTCGCCTTTTGATTTATACAATTTTTTTTTAATAGAGTGACTCTTTGGGCAGGAGTGTTCAGAGAGCCATAAAAACTCCATTAGTTACAGAGAATTAGTTGTTGTATAAAATTTCCTGTTACTGATGGTGAACTGTTTTTATGAACGATTTACTAAAACTTGGAAATGGTTTGTCTGGTACAGTGGGAAAAGCATGGATGTTGCTCAGGCAGTAGTGTTTATTTTCAGTTCTCCCACTTCAATTCCTATAGAATCTTCAGTAAATTAGCTTTTTGAATCCATTTCCTCTCCTGTATGAAGGGGATGATAATATTTGCCATAGCTGTTGCAAAGATTAGACGAACTGATGACATAAAGTACTAACATGTTACATGGGCACTTAACAGATTCTAGTTTCCCTTCCATTATGACCGCTACTGCTCCCCTAGATGGCCATTCCCTTATCTTCCTTTTATTAGAAGGGGTCCTGTGTGGTGTCTACACTGTATCTGTTCCACCCCTTTTCTTCAACTTCTTTGTCATTAACTCATCTAGACCCTATTGCATTGGGTTGCAGCATACTGACCTGTAGGCGACTCCAGGTCCCCAGCCCCACACCAGGCACCACTTGTAGTGGGCTCACCTCCAGACCGGGAGCAGCTACTTTGTTCCTTTTTGACCCTGGGGTGAAGGAAGATGAATAATAAGGACACAGAAGTCAGCTCCACCTGTGGGCATGTATGAAGGGCTCATACCTCTACCTAGCAGAGGAGCCCAAGGGGCTTTGCCTCACTTGGCTTTCATTTCCCAAACATGAGCACAAGCAATCAAGGTAACACAGATTCATCTGGTTCCCAGTTTCCACTAGTACATTTGCTGGTAAACAATTTAACCTCAACTATCTTATCTTTTCCCCACCTAATAGGCAGCCACCTAGGTGCAGCCTTTCTCCTTTGGGCTCACACAGGAGGCCAGTTAGGCTTTAATTCTCTTCTGGTCCTACCATTTCACTTCTTTCCTCCATCTCTTTTCCTTCTACTTTAATATTTACTGAATATAGTGTCAAAATAGTCCTCTTCATTAACTGATAATTAATATAATCATATTCATTTAATCTTCACAACAATTGTATTCATATTTTACAGAGAGCAATGGAGACTTAAATGTGATGAGCTTTTTCTAGGTTAATTAACTGACAAATCAACACAGCCAACTCACTTTTCTGATTGTCTCCAGGTTGCCCACAGCACCAGTCTAACTTCAGAGCAGAGCACTAGACTCCATGCTGGGCTACCCCTCATCTCCTATCATTGCACTTGGAGCGCCAGCCACAGGCAAAGCCATTCCCCAACTCTCCAGCCTCTTCCTGGCTTTGTGCCTTTCTTCCCACAATATTGCTTTGTCTCAAAATGCTTTCTCCTTCTTTCATATTGTATCACTTAGTTTTCTGTCCCTGGAACAAAATACTAGATACCTACAACTTAAAGGAGAAGAGATTTATTATGGTTCTGGGTTTTTGGAGGACTCAGGCTGCAGTTCACTGACTCCAGGCAGACATGACATGGCAGAGGAAGTCTGCTCACCTCACGTCAACCAGGAAGTAGGGAGGGAAGAGAGGAGCTACGGACTAGACCACTCCCTCCCAGGTCATATTCCCAGTGACCCACCTCCCCAACGAGGCCCCGCCTCCTACAGCACACCCAGCCGTGAATTCATCAGTGCTTTCATTCACTGATGAGTACAGTGGGCCCAGGATCCTTCCTTTCAAAAGCCCCACTTCTTAACACAAGAGACTTCTGAGGGGCATTTTAGATCTAAATCATACATCTATACATCTGGTAAACATCTGCTCCACCTTTAGCTTTGGCATCTGGCAAAGTCTTGCTCAGTTACAGGCTCTCCTAGTTCCATAGCCTGTTGCACATACCTGTAACAATGGCATGTTTAATACTGTATGGAAGTAGGGGTGTAGTTGTTTCTTTCAATATACTTTACTCTCCTAGAAATATTAAGAATTTCTGCCACCTACTCATTATTCAGTGACAGAATGGTGTGTTGGGGAGAATTTGGAATTTCTATTAATATATTTATAGATTCATGTGTATTATAAGAATTAATATGGAGTGGGCCAGCCTGAACTACAAAGCAAGACCCTGTTTCAAAAAACCTTAAAAAAACAAAAAGAATTAATATGGAGAGAGAGATCATTGAGATCATTTTTTCCCCAGTGGTAACTGTTTTTTTTTTTTTTAAGGTTTTTTGAGACAGGGTCTCACTTTGTGGTTCAAGCTGGCCCCAAGCTCAGCCTCAAACTCACATCACAGCAATCCTCCTGCCTCTGCTTCCCGAGTGCTGGGATTACAGGCATGAGCCACCATGCCTGGCACTGTGATATGTGGTACTGGTTGCTGCTGGGCGTGAGTCTCAATGCCCGGTATTGTATGTGGTTACCAGGGATCGAACCCAGGCCTTTGTGCTTGCAAGAGAGGCACCAGAACCACTGAGATAAATCCCCGGCCTCCAACATTTTTAAAAACTATAGTGTTACACCGAAAGCAAAATATTGACAACAACTAATAAATCAATTTGTTTTTTATATAACAAATCTGACTTCATGTACATTTTCCACTTTTACTTAGATTCATTTATATGCACATGCATATATTGTTAAATAAAGTAGTTTGTTTTTGTATCCACCACCAGTGAAAATGCCAGCAGTTCTAATACCACAAGCTCCCTGCCGTGCCCTTTTGAATCACATCTGTGTCCTTCCACTTTCTACTTTTGTGTCTCAATCTGCTTAATCTAAAATTTTATCATTTCAAAAATGCTACATAGATGAAATTATACAGTTTTCAATCTTTTGGTATTGCATATTTATACAATTTGTAATCTTTTGGAATTGAGTATTTACACAGTTTGTAATCTCTTGATATTGGGTATTTATACAATTTGTAATCTTTTGGTATTTGGGTCTTTTTACTTAGTTTACTTCTGAGGATTCATCCAAGTTGTTGGTTATATCTTCCTATACCAAGATCAGTCGGAATCGTGACAAAGACACCCACCTCATTTCCTGTCTTAGCTTTGTGATATAACCATGACATTAACTGTGAATTTTCTTGTGGATGTTCTTAGCAGATTGAAGAAGTGCCTTCTGTTTTCAGTTTTCTGATAGTTTTTAATATTAGTGAGCTGAATTTTGCTAAATACTTTTTATATTTCAAACTTTATAGCCATATGATTTTATCTAGTTTCTCTGGTTGCCATTACAATCACTCACTTTTTTTTTTTTACAAATGTTTTATAGTAAATGTTTACCGTAATAATACTCATACTCATCTTAGGCAGTTGGAACATGTATATAATATCCACACTCCTTCCCTTCCTCACTGCAACTTCTTTCTGAAACTCGCTTGGTTCTGTTCCTTTTGCAAAAGATTTTCTGAATGTTGAACTAGACCCGCATGTGGAGTCTACCCTTAACAGTCATGGCATATAATTCTTTTTGTATATTATTAGATTTAGTTTGCTAAGGTTTAAAAATAAATTTTACATCTAAGTTTGTAAGAGATATTTGTCTATCAT
Source organism: Petromus typicus (assembly GCA_004026965.1). Classification (NCBI taxonomy): domain Eukaryota; kingdom Metazoa; phylum Chordata; class Mammalia; order Rodentia; family Petromuridae; genus Petromus; species Petromus typicus. The sequence continues at coordinate 67,574 of PVIR01004190.1, read as the reverse complement.
TTTCTGGTTTTTTTTTTTTTTACTGTCTTTATCTATTTTGTTATCAGGATAATGTGAGATTTAAAAATAAGTTCAGATATACTTTCTTTTCTATTTTTCTGGAATATATTATGCAAAAGTATTTTTAATACTTTAAATAATTTGTCAGATTCTCTAATGGAACATACTGAGCCTGAAATACTTGGAGGAAAATTTTAACAGTGAGTCTATTTGTTTTATGGTTGTGTGCTACCTTTGGAAGATGTATGTGACTTCCTTGGACAAAGTCTTTATGTGTCTCTGGTTGGGAGGGGACATTGTGGGATCTCTTTACTGGTGACCTTCACTCTCAGATTTCTAAGTATCTTTAGGGACAGAGAATGGAGAGGAGTCATGGAGTAGCAGAGATGGTCTTCCTGTGCTGGTTCATTTGTTGTTGCTCTATTCGTAGCTGGCTACACCTCCTATCTTGTTGTCAATGGGAGTAAGAGTATCTTCTCAGATAAATGAGGACTAAAGGCTTCCTAAGCCACCCTTTCTCTCGTTTCTTGGCATCTCAGTAAGAGGGGTAATCTCAAACTAAAGGGCAAAGGGAAGAGCTTCCCTTTGGCTGCTTAAGTTTGATGAGGTTCCCAATCAGGCCTCCTCATTTGGATTACCTAGCACAGTCAGAGGTCTCTTCTCCTTTAAGGAGAAAGAAGCTTACCTTATCTATGCTGCCTTCCTGTTCTTGGTTATGGGTGATGAAATACTGAGCCTAGTTTGCTGGCTTCTTTTAGATGAAGAATGAAATATGCTCAGCTGTTGTGCTATCCTTTGCTCTTCGAGTCCATGTCTTTTACTCACTACATTTCAGACTTTTCTTTGGTTATATCTTGTACCATTTCCGGGGTTTATACCTGTGTATAGCAGAGAACAGTGGAGTACATCGGTCTATACCATCTGGTCTGAAGAGCAAGTTTTTATTTTGACGTGGTTGCAGCACAGGGTCAGTGTGTAACCTGTCCCACATACGATGTTTTTCTTTCTACTCTATGTGCTTCTTTGTAAGCAACATGTTGCTCTCCTAAATTTGTCAAAAAAAAAAAAATTCTGCATATGAGGGAGAAGAGGTGGGAGGTATATTTAAGACATAGTCTTACTGAAATTTCCTTTTCTTATAACCACAGGGTTATAAACAGAGAAGTATGGGAGAAATTAAAACAAAAACCAAGCAATCAGTTTTGTTGGAGAGTGGATTCATGAATTAAAGTCAGGTATTAATCAAGAAAATTTACGAATGTAAGTACCAACTCTACATGCTTCTTATAGGAAGAGATGGTCTCATGACTGCTCAAATACATCTAACTGCATAATTTGTTTTAGTATTTGGCATATTTATGTAAATTGAAGTAAAATGTAAGCATGATCAGTAGTGGAGTTGTATAGTTATATGACTATGTAATTCTATACTAATTTTGAGATGTGTTTCTGATTTTTATATACTATGTTCTTGTCTACAATGAAAAATTTTAATGTTATATCTAGATTCTTTAAAAGAAATAGATGTAAGATTTATATTCATGTATTCGGGGGAGAAAGTCTTATCAGGATTGAGCCATTTTGTGGCTTGGAAACCCTAACTAAAATTATATATTGTCAATGAAATTAAAGGAGAGAAAGGGACAGTACTGAAGATGATAATTAAATATGGCATCAATTTCTGTATACTTTTAAGGGTCGCGTTACTGTTTTATGGAAACTTAACATTAATCCCTCTGCCTAATTGGCATAAGATTTTTCTTCTTCCTTCCGTCCCTCCTTTCCCCCCTTCTTTCTGAGAATTATCCCTCCTTCCTTCTGTCCAGCCTTTTATCTTTAGGACATTTTCAGGCAGGCATCACCTTCAGGGTGGTGTACGGAGCACTTTCCTGCTGTCCCCTCTCTCTGTTTGCTCTCATTTTCTTAGTTCCTTCCTCTCCCAACTTTAGTCCTTTGAACATCTTTCTAGGAGACATCCAATATGCTCCTTACAAACAAGTTTTTTTTTAGTGTACCTGGAATCTATTGCTTATAACTTAGTATCCTGACTGATATGGTTTGCTTTTTAACATTTCAGTCACAATTTTGATTATAATATTTAATATATATTTCAATGTCTATTTACACTTGATATGAGCACATGGAGCTGTGAAATAATGTTGAAGTAGCACTAAGTATAAACACAAAGAGAGACAGGTTCAGCAAAAGCATAAGTACACTTTCCAGCATGGAGCTGTGGGAAGAAAATCAGGGAAAGTCTTTAGAGAAACACAATTTGAGTTAAGTCTTAAAAAGCAAATAACATTTGGACAAACTACAATCTAAATGGAACAATCAGTTGCTGAATTTTGATTCATGCCTATCTAAATAGACCATTGTTGACTGATTTTTTAAGAACTTATGAATTTACCCATTCTAAGTAAGTCTAAGAGTCTGTCATTGAGTACAGTTTCACTACCTTAGGCTGGTCTCATTGTATCTGTGTCCATCTTTCTTTAGGCTGAGTTGGAATTGGTGGTTAGGGGCTGGAGGAGAAGACACTATCTGAAGTACAAGATTGTACTGGTTTTAAAAAATTATTGGTTTTAGTTTTTCTTAAAAACATACTGAGTTTTATTTTGTTTCAAAAAGTACTGAGACATATACTTTCAAATGTACATGTTTGAGGGGGCCGAGGATTTAGCTCAGTGATTCCGGTGCCTGTCTTGCAAGGGCAAGGGCCCGGGTTCCATCTCAGGTAACTACATATAATATTGGGTGTGGTGACTCACGTCCACCAGCAATCAGAACCACACACCACAGTACCGGGCGTGGTAGCTCACACCTGTAATCCCAGCACTCAGGAGGCAGAGGCAGGAGGATTGCTGTGATGTGAGTTTGAGGCTGAGATCAGGACCAGCCTAAAACACAAAAGCGAGACCCTGTCTCAAAAAAAGAAAAAAAAAGAAGAGAAGTACACATTTGATTAGACATCTGATTAGACTGGGGAAATCAGAAGATTGTTGCCAGGGCCTACCCACCGTGCTGCACGGAGGAGTGGTAAGGAGTGGTGTCAATGAAAGGAACATAAAGTAAACTTGTAATGAACCTCTTTATGTGTTACAGACATGATTTAGCATGTTTATTATAACTGCTCAGGCCGGAGAGTGGATTCTTACACAGAATGTCATGACCTCACTGAATATTGCCTTTCACTGAGCTTGAGAAGCGAGTTCTGTATCAAGTTATAAATATACAAGGAAGATAAAAGCAACATTTGAAACACTGCTAACAGACCAAAGAGAAATGGATTTTAATTTCCTAAGTAATTAATCTGTGACAGTTTTGTGATGAGCGGTGTGAGTCAGAGGTGGTTAATTCTGGAACTATTAACAGAATAGAGAGTTCGTGACATCTTTTTCATTTCGGTAAACAGTGTGAGTAACATATGGCCACACGTTAGTCAGTCAGAAAAGACAGAAGACCTTGCTCTCCACTCAGGATCTTTCCAGTACCTTTTTCTCCTCACGTCTCTTCTATTTTCTTTGTCCCAAAGATGGTGACAAGCTTGAGTTTTGTGTTTATCACTTATAAACCTTCATTATAATTTATTATAAATGTGTCTAGGTGTGTAAATACATACACACAAACACATGTATTTATGTCTACCATAAATATTTTAAATTTTATATGTTGCTCATGCGTATATAAATAGTACCTGTTATTTGTATTCCTCCGTAATTTTTTTCTCAACATTATGCTTAATTCAACATGTTGATGCCAAAGCTGTAGCTGTTGATTGTTTTTTTATATAATATTCATTCATCATAAAACTCCATAGATACATTTATTTAATTATAATGAACAAATGCAATTCAGTGCTTACTGTTTGTGAGTGAAGAATGCAATGTAAAGTAATTTTAAATGTGAGCCAAGTTTCTCGAGAGTAGAATTTAATAAGCTTTGCTGACTATGGCCTCAGTAAAATGAATTTGCTTTGCAAAATTTTCACAAACTAATACTTAGATCACAGGAGAAGCCCTTTAGTACTTCCTATTTGCTCTGTTTCATTTTATTAAAAATAATGCTGATGAGGCCCCTCCGTGTGTATCTGTGGAAGTACTGGGTGGTGATATCAGGTAATCAAAGTGTTAGCCCAGGAAAAGCCTGAGCAGGCTGTGGCACAGGCGGCTGTGGCACCGGAGGCGGCTGTGGCACTGGAGGCAGCTCTGGAGGCAGCTCTGCTGAGCACTGTCGAGCTCAGATCCCTCCGCAGGAGGAAGCTGCTCTCTCAGTGAGAGCACGCGGGCCTTCTTTGTTCCACTACTTCGTTCATATTTGGTATTGTAAGATTTCTGCATTTCCTACTTTACTGTATTTTGTTTGTAGTAAAAGAAAACTGAATGGGATTCCATTGTGAAACTTACTACAAGTAATGCAAATCTTCTCAGTCTAATTAGAAAAGCCTGCATTCAGAAGACATTAGAAATTTCCATATCGGGGCCTTTTTAGTAAGAGATAATTTTTAGAAACAATAACTGCTTTATACTAAATGAATACCCTCAAAGTAAACTGGAATTACAAGCTGATGTGTCAGATGGACCTTTGGAGCCTCAGGTCTTCTAGATCAGTAGACAGCTGTGAAAAAAAAAAACAAACCAATATAGCTGTAAAAAATCTACTATGAGTTTTAATAGAAAATTTTAAGCAATTTCAGTAAATAAATAAAACATGTAGTTTGGGGCTTCCAGAACTCGTTTAAAACATACTGGAGGAAATTATGGTCTGCCTTTCCAGCGTTTCTATTTAAACTTGAGCAAAATTGTAATTTCCCCATTGTCTTCTATGAAGAATGATAGGATAAGACTGGAATAATCTGTTTCTTTCACTCTCATTTCTAAATCCTGAGATAAATTACTAGTCTCTGCACGTCACGCGCTAACGAGAAACTTGGGGCCGAGGAGGCACAGGAGCCGGCCTGCTCTGACTTATAGAGAAGTCGTGCAGAAGGTTTAAGAGGGGAACATTTCTAAATCTCCCTGCACACAATCCTGAGAGGTCCGCAACCTCCCAACCCCTCCACTACGCCCAGCGCTGAAGCAAATTAGCAAGGCTGAGAAAGCCAGTTAAGTTGTCTTCTTGTAGACGGGCAGCAAATTTATTTATGGCACATTGTCTAGCCACTTGCCAGCATAGAGCACCGTTCACACACAACTGGGAGAGGAGGGGATCTGGAGAAAAGAAGAAAGGGAGGCCGATTTCGGCACCAGACCATTTCTGGGACTTTCTACTGGGTTTTCAAAAGCGTTACAGAAGGGTTATTTAGGCAAATATTTCCTAATCTAGATTAAAAAGAGAAATGCCTCAGAAATAACATCTCACTAACACAATATCATTTTGCACAGCAGTATATAGGATCCAGGAAGTAGAGGGACAGCCTGAGGCAGCGAAGACAGGTAATTGGGGTACTATCCCTGTGTCAACCAGGCAATTAAAAAGATCATCAAGAAGATTTTAGAGCCATAGAGTTCCCTCCATATACACAGGTTAAATGGAACTCATAATATCTTTCACTGTTTGATTCACAGATTATTTTTTAAGAGAGAGAGGGAGACTGATTAACACGTGCGAGGCCCTAGTTCTGTCCCCAGCACCACAGAGAAAGTAAAAAGTCTAATCTCTAACCAGAAGTCTCTCCATATATTTTCCATAGAATGATTTTGAATTCTGAAGATTTCATGATTCCAATGTAATTCTTTGTTTATTTTCATATATATCTCAAGCAAATAACATCATTTAAATGTGAGTAAAAGCAGCAAATTGTAGTACATAGTCACTTTAGATCTAATACAAATTAATATTCAAGAGCTGATACTAATTTTTAATTTATTCATTTATTCAACACCATGCTAAGCATATACCTGACATTTGCACGGGGTTTTACATCTTGCAAAATACTTATATGCATTCTTTCACTAAAGTTTTACAGATCCCAGAAACATGGCCTGCGTGGATCCCTTGGTGTTAGTAGTGACACCCTTCCCCTGGCGGCTGGGGACCTGCCTCAACAGCCTTAATCCCGAGGGTCTGCTCTGGGGAGTGAGGCAGGCGCAGGGGGTATCTGCAGGCCTCATGACACTGCTTACACTTCAGTCATCCTCTGATACGCCTTTCTTTATCCACTTCTGATGCTTTGGCTGACAAGATTCAGAGACAGATGGCCCAGAAGTGCTGGTGGTGACTTATGGTGTTGTCCCTCCCAGATGTGGCCAGGAGATGTTTTAGCACAGCTGGGAAGGGCTTGTGACATTTCGGACACTGAAGCTTCACCTATGCAGAAAGCTGGGTAGAGGAAGCATTGTATATGAGTCGCTCTTCCTGATATCACTAAGGCAGCAAAACACAGGTCAATTAAAAACAAAAGGAAAAAAAGAAATCCCAGAACAATCTGGCTGTCAGGTGGTCAGGTCTCTCCCGAATGGATTTATCGTTCATCGGACTGCAGGTAGAGATGCCTCTGATGAGGCCTGTGAACATTCTTACAGAGTGGCCCACATGAAAGCCGGCATCTGGACACTCACCACATTTCTGTGCCCCCCCCCCCGCGCCGATGTGGGCTTTTTTCTACAATCCCTCTCCTTCCTATTTCTTAAAACCTAGACAGATTTTTGACTGACAGAAATTTCACCTAGGAAAATAAAGACTGATTTGATAGTACAGGGAAGGAAGTGGTAAGATATTTTTAAAAAGTGATTTTTATAATTTTGCCACACCAAGTCCAACTCTTCAGTGAACTGTGTTCTGCTCTGTTCTGTGCAGAAAAATTAAAGTAATAAAGACTAAGAGAAGATCGGGTTTATTCTGCCTTGCAGTTCAACGGCTAGCCTTTGAAGACCCAGAGGAATGACCCAGTTACTCTCTCATACCCCGTTCCCCACGCCAAGGAGTGAACTCATGACCTTCTGTTTGCAAGAGCAGGAACAGCACCATTGAGCTATATCCCTAGCCTGTTTCAGTAGTTTTCTACATACTTGGGGAAATAAAAAGTGTTCTGTCCAAAGTCTTGTTTTGTCAGATAACTCAGCAAATACATCATTAGTCTGGAGAAAACACTTCATCTTTTATTAATTTAGGGTTAAACTCAAAATGAAATTAGTGATGTTACCTGTTCCCTAGTCCAGGCAAACCTAGGTGATGATTCTTGTTACTAAGCAAACTGCTTCATTAGTACTATTTTCCCCTCTGCAATGGCTGCAGAACTTCAGATATTTTTAAGGCTATTTTAGCTTTGGCATTATGTAAAAAATTCCCCAGTGGTTGATAACAATTTGAAAACATTCTTGAACCCTTGGAAGGACTAATGTTTAAATCTGCTCAGGAGACATTCAGAACAGCAGGAGACTGTGTCTAAAATCTGGAAAGCTGGGAGAAAAATGTACAGGCAAAGCAATCAGCTGAGAAGATGCAGTGTGGAATTCAGCCTAATGAACCGTGCAGCCCATTGTGGAGACGAACGATCTCTCTACCTTGCTTCCACATCCACACAGGGGTCAACATCCTGCTACCCTTAATAGATTGTTTGGGTGTGCAGGTTTGAAGTTTTTTGCACCTCATGTCATTGGCAGTACTAAGAGGTACAGATGTCCTGTCAAAGCCAGGAGAGAAAGAGATGAAAAAGCTGACCACAATTAAAATAGGCAGTGTAACTCTCGTCTTCCTAAGGAAGTTTAAATAGCACATACACCTCAGGTTAAGAAAAGATAACTGAAGTTTCAGCTCTTTAGTGGACTGCATTTTGCTGGAATATGGGAAATCACTAGCTAAGGACATGGAGTCAAGTGCTGAGGACTAGAGAAATAACAAGAATTCTCAGTTCTTTACTGGAACTGAGAGTGAGGTTCTCAGTTCTTTACTAGAGAGTGAGGTTCGTGAAATCAAGAACCTACAAGCAGAGTCTCCCAAGATCTGACCTGTTTGGTCAGGAAGGACATTAAACACCAATGAGCTTCCCCATTATGAAAGAGTAATGCAAACTCAGAAGAGATCTCTCTTAAAGTGGGCGGAGTAGTTAACTCAACAGCTATTCCCAGTGCCTATTGTACCAGAGCAGTTGGGGGAGGTAAGTAATCTTCCATGACACGGCACACAAGGGATACAGGCAGAAGAGTTCTGTGTGGTGGGGTGGTGTTCTGGAAAGCTTCTGCTTTGCTAATAAAAACAACAGGTATAGCTTCTTTGCTACCTCTTAGTCTCATCTTTGTGCCTTCACTGGGGACGTGGCAACTGGTTTTAAAAGGAGTGGAAAGACAACAGGTCCTCAAAGTCCTAGTCCCTGACCTGTCTGACCTGAGGAACTACCATCAGCGCTTGTCTCCTTCCAGAACTCTTAGCATATAAAATAAATAAGCTGTTATTTATTGTGATTACAATGAAGTTCCTGGCACTTGCTACTGACACAACCATTATTATAAGACCATGTGAGTTTTCTCTTGACTAAAACTTTTCATATAGTTTTGTGTTAAGTATTGTTGTCTTGCACTCCAGAGAATTTTGAATGGGCCAGGAAAACCACAGACCCACTCTGCCTCTTTACAGTGACTGGAGAAATCATTGGAAGGAATTATTTAGACACTACCTGTCTAGATGAGGACAGATGTGATGGAATACTATCTAACAAAGATATCATTGACTGAAAGCCCTTTTTTTTTGTTTTTTTTTTTTCAGTCTTCTAATAATTTTCATAATTCATTCATTATAATGCCTGGAGTTTGGGTTTCATCCCTGATCCCATGACTGTTGGAAGTAGCAGAAGCTTTAAAGAAAGGTCAGTGAAGAACATGCGGGAGAGAAAAGAGCAGAAAAACAAAAGTCCCATAGGACAGAAGGGAGGGAGACAGAGTATTATGGGAAAGCCAGCATAATGATTCCAAGAAAAGTTGTTTTATTTATTGCTGTGTCCTCTAAGTTAATATTTTGGAAAGTTTTGAATGAGATAACATTAATTGCAAAACACCAATCACATCTGTGTTGCCATTGGTTTAATTGGGGTCAAGGTCCAAAATTTAATTACCCTAGGGGAAATTTCTCTTGTGAAATTTTGATCCCTACCCGCTCTTATCCTGAAAGGGTAAGAAATGTACTGAGATAGTCTGGAATCTTATGAGCTTTCTAATTCTATTTTCAAACAAAATTAGTAGGGATCAAGTTGAATAATTTTAAGCTGGAGAAAGAGGTGCTATCTGTGGGATTTTACATTTTGTCAGTGTGATAAAGAAAATGCAAACCCTTGCTCTTTACATGAAAGCCTTTGTTGTGTGCGAAAGTTCTGCTCAGCTTCACTCTGCTGTTGCTCAACTGTGGCAAATTTGGCAAAAGTTTAGAAATTACATTCTACCTGATGTAGGATTTTGAAAGAAAACCCTGCAGAGGTTGAGTAAGAGTTAGGGTTTAAAAGGTAAAATAGACTGGTGGTGTTTTCTAAAAATATACTGTTTCCACTAGTTTTCCTTGGAAAGGCTAAAAATTAGCTTTAAAACCCTTCATGTTTCAACCACAATGTTAAAATAAAAACAAAAACAAAACTCGCTATTTTTTATGTCCTTGAAATGATTCTCTGAAGCTTTTGTGTAGCTTTGCTTAGTGCATACAGCTTGTCTAGGACTTTCCAGTTAGGACTCCTGAGAATTCCAAGTATGAACTCACACTGCTAACAAGCTCGACACTTAGGAAAACAGGCAAAGGCTGTTCAGAGCCCCCGTCTGTGCTCTCGGAAGAGTGACATGTGCCACATTGCTAGATGGTTCTATATATGACACATTTTAAAAAGATTCTTTAAATGTACCCTCAAATTGAAAAGGAAAATGATTTCTTACTTTGCCTTTTAAAAATATATTCTTCAATACTATCTCATATATATCATTTTAGTTTAGCTACTGCCTAGTTTAGAATTGACAGTGACATCCTGTCTTCTTTGATTTTTTGCACAGAACTTGGATTAGGTAACGTGGCTGGAAAAAAAGTCTCTGATAAATTCACACACAATATCCTGCCTGAAAGAGTGCTCCAACTCCAAGTAGGTCCAGAAAGCAGGGGAGTGTGAAAGTAGCTTTCTTCATCTGCTAGACTGGGAAATAAATCAGTGGAGCTTTGTGGAAGAGACTCACTAAATATTACTAATTTGGTTTTATTACACTGGACAGGAGGATGAGAGAGGGAGGAGCCGTGTGTTGTGGAGAGTAGGATTGTAGGGCAGGTGTACCAAACCCTAGTGCTTCTTGTTGTTGACTAGATTTCTTGGGGGTTGGTTGTTAGTGGTTTTAAAATCAGAAAAAGCCAAGAAAAAGGTAGAGAGCTTCCAGGTGCTCAGAGGAGCATTTTTCAGGTTTATTGACCTACTTATTTTAGGAATCATAACCAGGTGGAAATCGTTAATGTTGTCTGTGATGGGCTCAAAATTATCTAAAAATACTCCAGCAGAATATACGATTGCTATGGATTTCAGGAAGGATGAGGCTGACCACTGATTTTAAGGTCCCTACTGATGTTAACTTCCAGTTGTATGAGTTAATTAATCTGTACTTCAAAATATATAATTGTTTATAATCCATATTGCTCATTAATGCCCTTTTAAGAAAAATGATAAACATTTTTATAGTAATGTCTTCGACCTACAAAACAGTAGTACAGAAATCAAACTGTTTATATGATTATGCAATTACAAACTCAGGAATTTTTATGAAATCACATATTTCAAGAAGATTTATTAGGGGAATTTGGGTAAGGGATGGTCTTGATAGAAAAATGTGAGAACACATAACTTTCCATCTCCAGATTTATTTTTGCACAAGCAGTGAATAGTTCATTTTGAGGAACTGATATCCAGCTATTAGATTTTTTTCCTTCATTTTTTAAAAACCATACATACATTATTTCTGAGCACAGGGACCAGAGAATATGGCCAAATTCAGTGTTTTTTAAATCTTTGGTAAGGCAGGCCCCATAAGAAAAATGTGTTCATATTAGGATACAATTTGGAAGTCTCAGACTTCCCAGGTCTTCTTTCCAAGTATTTATTGGGTAACACAGGTAACACAGGTGTGTGAAGCAGCTGGTCACAGGTATATGATTAAGGCTACCACTGTGGGTGACTGGAGCTCAATTCTGTGGGGAAGTTCTGGGAAGTGGAGCATATTTCCTGGAATATGTCCTTTGAAGAGCTGAGGGTGTACACATTTATACGTCAGCTCTGTCATCACTGGTGGAAGGTTGCTTCTGATTCCCTGGCACCTTGATTGCTTGGTCTGGCAAGAGTCTTCCACATAGAGAGGCATAAGAAGTCATCTGGAAGCAACTGAATATCTGGATTCAAGGAATATGAGTTGCACAAGATAGAATCTGGAGCAATAGCACGTGCTGGTACCGCAGATGATCCAAAAATCTGCACTTGGAAACCATGCTTCCACTTGGGAAACCTGATAACCAGTAAGGTACGCTGTCATCCATGCATCATCAGTTGTCGGAGGATTGTGGAAGATCATTTTTGTTTTGTAGACAAGGAATTAAAGTCCAGAGAGTTTTAATTTCTTCTTGAATGTTATAGAACCACTTTTGGCATAGTTGTCATACAACTTAATGGGTTATGATGTGTGATTTGATCACCATTCATTTGAAGATTTGAAGTTTCAAGAAAAGTAACATGTTGGGACGGACGCACAGCGGCTGCCCTCTGCTGCCCTCAGACTACCCTCTCAGAGCCAGTTCTCCTGGCCCACTCAGCCATTAGCATTCCTTGCTTGAAAGATACTGTATTCCAAACCTTTGAAAACTTGCTTAGGAAAAGGTCTTTTAGGCATACTGATATGATATATAAATGAATGAAGTCATTCTGTATTAATGTTATTTACTAAAGAATAGAAAGTAAAACCTTCAGCTTCAATGATACAGTCATAACATTTTCAGGGGAACACAAGTTGGGGTCAAGAAGGCCTCAGATTAATTTCAAGTATTCACATACATAGGTTTTCACATTCTTTTGGGAATTACTGCTAATTTTGTATTCACTAAAGTGATTTAACTTAACTTCAAAAATAGTGACAGTCTTTGGAAGAGTAATTCAGCATTAACTGAATCTGGTGAGTTACGATAACACAATGGTTGCTAGTTTTAACATTTAGAAGTAGGCACTTGTATTTGCACCGTATTGTTTTAATTACAAAGTCAATTACTTTCTATAGAAAAAGCTTGTTCTTGAATACAAATGATCAGATATAGCAGTGGTTCAGGAGCATCAGAAAACATTCAAACTACACATAATTTTAAAAGTTCAGTATTTTATTTTTAACTGTGGTAATGTTTTCCAAATCATGTTTTGGGTTTTCACTAGGATTAAATTGAATTTAATTATATTTTATAATAATAGCTATTGGTTTTTGATTTTCTATTGAGCACCAGGTAAAAATATTTGAGGAGTTACATACTATATTTCTCCCATGATAGTCTTATTCTTATGTTACGGAAATGAATACACCCACATTAAGAATATATGTAACTTGTTAAGTCAATGACTGGCACATAGAGTTTAACATACCTATTGAATTATACCCAGGACTCCAAGGAAAACTTAGTTTTTCAAAGTATCTGTTGGTAGACTAGACACCATACTAATGCTCATGAAATAAAAATATATCATGTGCATACTGAATTTTAAACTTTTACTCTGTAATATAAAGTAATTGAGAAGTAAGAAAGCAAGGAGTGGCCTATTTCCCAAGATCCTTTTCATACATGCCCGCCAAAGAGGTTTCACTGAACTATTTGTCATTGTCCATCTAAGAAGGATCCTGGATCAGACATACCCTGACATCAAAGCCTAAAAGGCAGTCAGTGGGAGTGACAGCTTCAGAAGACACTGTTTTTCAGCTGGCACAATTCCCAGAGTATGACTGCAGCACGGCTCTGTTATTTAGTCTTACGGCTAATAGTAGCTGCTTATTGTTTTTGGAACGTTTACGCATGTTCTCCAACTTGGTCTCAAAACAAAAGTCATGAATTGCAAAAAGGAAGTTCTTCTAATCTGATTGATCTTTTAAGTGAAAGATCTCTTTTGTAACAAAAATTCTGTTTCTGATAGGCTAACCTGTTCGCGTTTGGTCATAAACTTTTAGGGAAGGCATTTTTCACAGTAAGTTTTAGTACTTAAAGATAGTATTAGTGTCATGAAGTAGTTGAACTGTCCTTTGGCAATTTTTTTCCCCAGAATTCCAAATAAAATATTTTTGTAAGGCACATTTTTTTCCCCTTCCAGGCTCATGTTAAAATAAAGGTCAGGAAATTCCATCAAGTAAACAAGTTAGCCACAACTTTCATCCGAAGGGACACACGCCACAGGTGTCGCACAGTGCTGCTGGAGTTGGTTTAAACACATTGGTTATGGTTATATACAGCACTTGAAGTCCAAACATTCACTCTGACTCCATCATCACTTACTTAGGTTATCCCAGAAAATTCCTCTTGGACTATTTCTTTGCCAAGTTTAAAAAGTAATGGATCCTAAACCATAACAGAAAAAAAAAAAACAAAAAAAAAAAACCCACCAACTTTTTCATTTTAGAAAAAAGGGAACAAAGGTTTTTATTTTTACCATTTTTCATTTCAAAAAGAAGCTTCTAAATGCAAGTAAATTTTAAATGTATTAAATTACACAGGAATGAAAGTAATACACGAGTTTATCTTACTAACAGCAGGCTTACAAATTAGAAAAGTTGGATACGAAAATAATGTCTAATTTTTCTTTTAATAAAACTATGGAAAATAAAAAGATAAATAGCAAATTAATGTATAAAATAATAATTTTAAGTAAGTCCTTCACTAAACATAGAAATATATATGTGGACTTGATAATTTTTCATAAAGTACATATACCACTGTTACTACCACTAATGTGAGGAATTAGATCAGTATTATCCCAGAAGTTCCTCTCTTGTCCTGTGTTCCTCAACACCATTCTTACCCCTAAGGGTCAAAACCACCCTAACTTCTAATATGTTAACTTTTTTTTGCTTGGATTTTATTTTTGAGCTTCATATAGAGTCATGCAGTATTTCTTTACTGTGCATTCATAATGAATAGTGCTGGTTATATGTATATATCCTTTGGTGAACATCTGCTTACATTTGTTTGGGTATAAACTGTTCAGTAGAACTGGTTCCATTTGTTCCATATGGTAGCGAATGCATGCATATGGTGGGTAATGTCAGATTGTTTCTCAAATGAATCTACATGTTTTCATTTCACACTTATATATACTAAACTATGATGCTTTTCCCAGTCTGGTATGCCATGAGAGATTTCCTTAAACTTAAAAGGTTATCTTCCCCCAAAACCCCACTCTGCTATGTATAATTAAAAGATCAATTTTGCTAATTATTTTGGTGAAACTTTTTGTGGCCTCCATTGTAAATTGTGAAAAAAAATGTTCATAATGGCAGAAACAATTCCATCTGAAGACTACACTGTTAAATTCTACAGTGAAATAAGACAGGGCAATAGTCCACTTGGAAGTAGGCAATATCTTCTAATTTTTTATAATCAAATATTCTGTGTTATAAAAAGATACTACAATGTATTCTAGGACAGGCAGGGCCAAAATGTATAAGTAAGGCTTATCCTCAAAATATGTCAGAGATTTTTTGAAAAAGAAATTGAAATCAATACTGGTTAATGAAACAGAAAAGAAATTTGGTAATTCACAGAGTTTCTTGGAGCACCAGAGAATCAGCCTACGAGATATCTGAGAGATGAGAGATGCTTAGAGCATGCTTTCCATGGGTGCTCTAGATACCAGTTACTCAGGGCTTCAGATCCCACAGCCTGCCCAAGATAGACCCATATTAATAACAACCCAAATACATCTTGCATCCTAGTTCTGGTGCTATCTACTTCCACACTGGATTGGGACTCTGCTGTGTGGTCCAATGCATGTGATAGCAATGACAGCATGTGACCATGAGTTGAAGTTATAAAGAACATTGAAGCTAATACTTGGTTTCTTTGATTACACACAAGGAGCCCGGTAAAGAACTCCAGCCTAAAACTAACAGGAACCAGCAACTTCTCACACAAGTGAGCCACCTTGGAAGCTGATCCTTTGTCTTGTCACACCTTCAGATGACTGCAGCTCCAACTAATAGGGGGACTGCAAACTCTTGGGGGGTTTCTGTGCCACACCTACTCAGTCATGTCATTGTGAATTCTTTTTTTTCTTGAGACAGGGTCTCGCTTTGTAGTTCAGGCTGGCCCTCAACTCACTATGTAGCCCAGGTGAGCCTCAAACTCACATCAATTCTCCTGTCCCTGCCTCTGGAGTGTTTGGAGTATAGGCGTGAGCCACCACACCCAGCACTGTGGTATGTGGTACTGATTGCTGGTGAAGGTGAATCACCAAGCTTGGCATTGTTCTGTGTGGTTACTGGGGATCAAACCCAGGACCTTGTGCTTGCAAAGCAGGCCCCAGAAACACTGAGCTAAATCCCTGGCCTTCATTGTGAATTCTTGATGCATAGAAAATGACACATACAAATGCTCCTTGTGATTTTGAAGGTGTTAAGTTTTGGGTGAACTTGTTGCATGGGAGTAGCTAGCTACTACAATAACTATCTCTAGATATGGGACAGAGCCACTGGAACTGTTGCCACCATTGCTTTTGGGGAATGGATGTATGTTGCAAGCAGCCTTATAAAAGTGGATTTTGAAATGTCTGAATTCTTCACTCCACAGCTTCTGATTTAAACTCTGGAGTCTGCATTGGACTCTGACTGATTTTATGTGCTCATAGTTTAGGTGCAAAGAAGACATGGAAATGCAAGTAGCTACTCTTGCAGAATAAAAAGTGAAATTTTATGATAAGATTGTAAGTTTCCCAAATCTAGGCAGATAGATTAGATACTGAACATCTGAGTCTATCACATTTCAAAATATGGCCTGAAAATAGGCATTGTTTGGTATTTTCATTGTTGTCACCGGTGAACAGTGAGATAAACACAATGAAAATAAATGGTTACAAATTTTAGAGCAATTTGATATTGTGACATCTTTGTTGCATTTAACAAAACTACTGATCTACCACAAACAGAGCAAAACAGAAACTAGTTCTTCCCACAGCTAGTTTGAGAAGCACCGAAGTCCATTATATTCATGACAAAAGAACTTACCAGACAGTACTCTGCCTCTCAACTTGTCTTCTTTCAGGAGACTGTTGTTTTAATGTGATTGACATTTCTGAGCAATGATTTTTTTTCTGTAACATTGAATGACCCAAACATTCTGAGGTTTTCCTTCTGTTTGGGGGTTTACTTTCCACATCCTTGTGTATGTAAAGCAATACTCCGGCACTCCAACACTGCATCCCTATGCCTGATTCTGACACTCTGTGTACATAAAATCATTGCTTTAAAAAGTTCTGTTATTCGGATCTATGAACCTGGTGGAAAGAAAAATAATCCCATGCTCATTACAATATAAGTTCTCTGATATAAGTACCACTACAATGCTCATTTTACCAGTGAGATTATTGAGGCGGAGAGAAATTAAAGGACTTGCTCTGTCACACAGCTCCCATGTAGTGGAAGTAGGATTTGAACCCGGAAGCCTAGCTCTTCAGTACTTGCACACTCTTCCACTTGCATATTATACTACCTACCTAAATTAATGCAAAAGAAGGCTGATAAGGATAAAAAATGTATCAAAGTATTAAAGTACTAGCAAAGCATCTGTATGTATCAAAGTATTATCTATATAGATAATACTCTTGTCTTTGGATAATGACTTTTGCAGTGTAGGTCTTTGCAGAAATCTTTGAAAACTTTTAAAATAATTCTATTTTTGTCAGCATGCTGTATATTACAAGTGATCTGCTGTCTACAACATTATAATATTGCCTTTCAAACATAAGTGATTACCATCAAGAGCAATGCTTTAAAAATAAATTAAGACCTTTGTGCTTTTTAGGTAATCCAGGAATAGAGTCTTTAAAAAACAAATGGAATATCATACACACATTTTCAGAGTCTAAATCTCTGAAGTATTATGAAGTATTTATGTTAGGTTGATTTTAGCATTACCCATCAATCTTACTGAAAGAACAGAAATGCATTTTGATCTAATTTGATCCCTCTACAATCCTGGTCCATTCAACAGGCCAGAAAGCTGATCTGCAGAACCAAAGGCCCAACTCCCAGGCCTGAAGCAGCTGTCCCTGACCTCAGGGCAAGTCTGGAAGCCCTGTTGGAAGCTTTTCCACATCGTGTAACAGCTCATATCCACTCCTAACAGAGACCTGACTAAAAGATTTCAAGCCTGTCAGTTCCCAGCCCACTTCTAAGAAGCTGAGGACAGTTAAAAGTCATTTCACAGTAGGACTGATTTGCAGCCAGGATCAACCATCCTTTTGGCCTCCTTTTTGTGTAGTTTGGATGAGTCTATCTTCAGATCTGCCTTTCTGTATAAAATGCATCCTGTTTGAATTTCCTTTTTCAAATGGATAGATTTTATTATCCTAGAGGAAGACTTTGGCTAAGCTGCTTTGAGAAGAACAAGATGAATGAAAGAATATAGATTAAGCACATTTATTTGTCCCCCATTGGCCAAGAGTTGTTTTTTGTGTATCATTTTATGAAAACCAGAGGAACAATGACTCACATATTGAATTTATTGAATCAGATGGTACCGCACAGGACAAGTCTAAGGAAACACATAAAAATGGAAACGGAGGAAGGGAAGGAGAGGAGAGTGAGTTAGTTCAAGAGCTCCTTCCAACCTCGCTAGGAAAGATGGGAGCCATTCATACCTTAAGTGACATGGGACAGAGAGAGAATATGTTGGAAGAAGAGATCTACAAGTCTTCATGGACATGGAAAGGATTTGGATAACAACAGCTCTATTTAGTACTTATTGAACATGTATTTATTAATTATGAACTCATGCAGCCTTGACAACAGCTTATTGATGTAAATACTGCTGTGCTTTTCTGTTTTCTATTTCTAGAAGGGTATTTTCTCGAGATACACAGTTAGTGAGACATAGCTGAGCAGAAGCCAGACCCCTAATAGGATGGTGACTGAACACTTGTCTGTGCTCCCTTGTGTTGAACAGAGTAGAAGTATGGACTCTCTCTGGAGGGGATTGAACACAGAACAGTCTAAAGAAAGACTGGGAGATGGGAATAAAAGTCTGCCCCTTGAACAGAGAAGCTGATATGCCTAAAGTGGGAGTTTTTTCTATGGAAACCGGTGTTGGTGATGTTGGATAATTAATAAAGCTAAAAAGTATAAAATGAAGGACTCCTATATTAATGGATTCTGAGCAAGGAAATTATATTCTGGCAAACATATTTCCTCAATAAATTGAAATTCAAAAATTTAAATATATTTAAATAATAAATCCATTATATATTTACATAAAACTTTTTTGTGAAAATACCTATTTTTAAAAGTTGCAAGATAAAAGACATTGATTTACATTGGTACAGGTTTTTTTTAAGGCCTACCTTAATACAATCCAGCTGAATTATCATACATTCCACTGTCATATATGTGGTGATATCACACATGTGAAATCTGGAAAAATTCAGTGTATGCCTATGAAATAAAGAGTAAAAAAAGAAAAAAAAATTGTACTTTAGCATTGTCATAAAATTTTTTCAACCCCTGTGACATCCTGACAGATTCTGGGAGATTCCCAGGGATATTCAGGTCACAGTTTGAGGACCATTCACTGTGCTAGAGTGTGAGTAAGAGAAAAAAACAGAAAACAACACGGAGGAACACAGCAGTCATATCTGGAAATTGGTCAGTTTTATGGGACTCTGCAAAGGAAAGGACTGTATTGTATCAATACCCTAAACCTTCATGACCTAGGGAAGCTGGGAAGCCTCTTGTAGAACATAGAAACCCATAGGGGAGGTTATTTTGGTGGGAAAATTGGTAATTTCTGGTTTTGGTAAAATGAAATTAAAGAAACAGAAAGCTATCCCAAAAAGCACACAATTAGCTCATAAAAATAATAAAATATTTTATTATTAATAAAACCAAAAAATTTTACTTATAAAATAAACTCAGACTGTCCATAAAACTACATTTTCTATTTAATTCACCACAAATTATATATATATATATATATATATATATATATATATATATATATATTTTTTTTTTTTTTTAGGTTTCTTGAGTTAGGGTCTCACTTTGTAGTTCAAGCTGGCCCTGAGCTCAGCCTCAAACTCACTTCACAGCAATCCTCCTGTCTCTGCCTCCCCAGTGCTGGGATTATAGGCATGAGCCACCACACATGGCACTGTGGTATGTGGTTCTGATTGCTGCTGGGCGTGAGTCTCCACACCCAGTATTGTATGTGGTTACTGGGGATCTAACCCAGGTCCTGGCACTTGCAAGACAAGCGCCAGAACCACTGCGCTAAATCTCCAGCATATATATATATATATATATATATATATATATATATATATATATTTTAGAAGCAGAATATTAGGCAAATTCAGCTGTCTTCTAAAGGTTTCCTTTCTTCAGGTGGGACGTGAATATATAAACATTTATCATATTATTCTGAGTCTAGTTTATGTATATAATTTATAGTACATTGAAAAGTCTAAACTTCACACCCTACCTAATCACACACATTAGACACACACAAAATGCACTTGTATCCCTTAAATGACATTCCATCTTATTCCCACATGCTAGTGATATTGATGCTCTATTTAGGAAGGAAACAAAAAGAAAGGCCCTCTGAAGAACTCGGCTCTGGATCCCAGCAGTCTTTGCGTGGCCCCAGCATGTCCTGCGCTTCCTTTCTTTTCCTTTCCTGGGCTTTTAATTTTCTGATTCTTTATCCCTGCCTCTACTACATGTCTGCCATACTGAATACATGCCTTGGTGTTAGAAGTCATTCCAGGTTGGATCAGTAGTCATTCTAACCAACTAATACATGAAGGACTGTGTAAGTTCTTTCATTTTTTACACAGGACACTAAAGACAAAAAACTTCTAACATCCTTTTAAGAAGACTGCATGGGATGTGTGTTTGTGTGAAGATAGAATGAGAGGAGAGAATCTTTGGGGTCTCAAGTCATTAACAAACCTGTGACCAGAAGGAAGTTGTCACTTGTCTGTAGTGTATTCCCTTGTGGCCACAGGGAATAAATACTGTTCTCTGATTCCCACACATTCTCAACTAACGGTAAGCCCCATGCTCTTAGACCTGGTGCCTACTCTCAATGAATGGGTGAGTGAATGAGATAAGGAAAACATATATCCAGAGAATTCTTGGTAAAAAATAATATCCATATCGATAAAGATACAATTTGTACTGTTTTGGTAATTCAGTCCAAAGCTAAGCTAAAGTTTCTTGACAGACTAATTCCACTTTGAGTGCATTTTTAAACTCAGAGAATTCACACAAAGCTCTTTATGACATAAAAATAATCATAAATCCAAGGAGAACATCTTTCTGCTAATGATCATTTCACAAGTGTGTATGTTCTATAAACTACGATAACCCTTTTTCTTTTTGCAGTTGTTTCATGACCTTTGTAACAAATGAAAGACTCATATTTGCTAAGTTTCCCTTAGTACTTAATTACCAGAAATTTAAGGACTGCAGCTGTTGTGAGTTTCAATTATTTTTCTGCTTATCTTCTAGGCTAATAACTTTGAGCTCTGGGTGGACCGCCTCCTCCCCACAGTGGGAAGCATCAAGAGAATCCTTTTCCCACAAAACTAAGTGAAAAAGCAGAAACAGGTCACCACAGGCTTTAGCAACACTCCTGGGACAGCGCAAGAGATAAGCAGGACCCTTTACACAATCAAGAACAACTGATTTTGGTCAAAAAAGGTTCAGTAGTCAAAGTGGGAAAATATACTGAAACAAAATTGAGAGGACAGAATTTGGTGAGTCTGTGCTTTACTAAGTGTGACAAGCTGCTGGATGTTGAATAACATATTCCACAGAGTCACATGTCTCACATGGGGTCTCATATTTCTCCAATGTTTGATTGTTTCTGGAACTCAGAGAGGGTAAAGAACTTATCTGAAGTCACACAGCAAGTTGCTGGCAGTCCTGGGAATACATCCAGTTTTCTATTCCCAGTCAGTGCATTTCCCTCCGCATCACCTCTACTTCCTCAGCTTCTTGGCCCTTAATGCCAGGCCAGAGCTCAAGAGCTTTAGTAAGTAATCTCAGCACAATCTCCAGACTGCTGTTTTTGTCACTTCTGGGTCTGGGTTCCTCCTTGCCTCCTAAGAGTCTTAAAACAAACAAGCAAAACACTTTTCCTGGGTGTGGTGGTGCATGCTTCTGATCCCAGCACTCTGCAGGCTGAGGCAGGAGGATTGCCACAACTTCTAGGCCAATCTGGGCTATAGAGTGAGTTTCAGGAGAACTGAATAGCATAGCTGAACTCTGTCCAAAAAGAAACAAAAATCACTTCTGTAAAATCATTAGGTTTTGTGATAGAGTCAGACCCTGATGTCAGACCCTGATGTCTGATAGTCTGCTTTTGGTTGACAGTTGATACATAGCTGTTTGCTACTAAATTAAGATATGAGAATCACAGCTGAAAGGAGCTATTTGGATCAAGTGAGCCAAATCTGTATCTTGCAGATTAAGAAACAAAAGCCTAAAGATCTTAGAGGCCAGTTTAAAATATAATGTCTTAAAGTCATGGAAAGTTTATGTGTATGAAACTGGATCCAATCAAACATTAAACTGAAATACTCACAGGCTTTTATTAATTTTTAAAAAGTTGTTTATTAGAATGTTGGCATATATCATTGTGTGATTTGTTGTTTTATTTCTTTGGAGGGACTGCAGGAAAATATTGACCATTCAGAATTATTTGAACCTTGGTTCATTGTTACAGGAAACCTAATAGCTTCACATAACTTGAGCAGCAATAGATTATTGTGGCCATTGACATAATGACTTATAGTTAGAGATATACTATATCTGGAGATAAATCTTGCTGAAATAAGAAGGGGAGAGAAAGATCAGGAAGGGGGAGGGAGGGGATAAGGTGATAAAGAGTAATTATGGTGTGTTATGTATGTGTGTGAACTCTCCGTAAGGAACGTAGACATTACAGATTTGCAGACATGTACTAATTAAAAGGAGTACTTGGACAAGCACAGTGTATGACACTAGGACACACACATCAAGTAGCACAAATCTAGTTAGGTACTTATATCTTAAAGTTGACAGTAAATTGATAACTTTGAAAGGCTAGATGTCCAGGAAAAAATACCATAAAGAATATTGTCAGTATCTCTCCAACAGAGTAAGCTGAGAAATAATTTGTGAAGCACTAAATAATATTGCAAATTTTAAGAATGGAGTTTTCAAAATATGCTGCTCCCTGCCATTTGAAAACCACCCATCAGGCCTTTGGTAACTGTGCTATCTGTGACAGGTGCATCTTGACTCCAAGAGCCATCTGCTGTGTGGCTGCAATTTAGTCTGCTAAGTTCTCCCCGACTGTTCCATTAGAACAAGTGGCTTTTCCAAGAAAAAAGATCTTGGGATTTTCTTTGGTTATTAGATAGCTCTACAGCAGATAGGAACATAAAAATTTTCTTTGTGTGGGGAAAGTGGAGAGCTTTCCTCAAGTTTGAATCATATTACCAAAATGGAGAGAAAGGGATTTAAGTGCTTATTTCAGTTCCTTTTCCAAACATGGAAAGTTAAATAGTCGTTCACCTCCAGTCCTTTCAGAGGAAGATCTCATTGCACTCTTCCCTTCAGTATTTCATATGTTACAATTAACTCAGTCTTCAAGATTTGAAACGTCACATTCATACACCCCAGTTTCAAGTCTAGGGGCCTTAGTGATATCAAAGGCAAAAGAATTCTCATATGCGCTCACATTCTCATCTAACCTTTTTTCTTTTTAATTGCCTCATCATGGAGCCTTAGATTTTGCCCTTCCAATTATAAACCAAGTGAGGAAATTGGTATTGCCTTATACTCTGCTGTCACAGAGGAAATTAGGGACAGAAAGCCTTGGCCACTCCAGCCTTGGAATCAGTCATTTGGTTCCTCGTAGTAGAATCTATAATCAAGGGATCAAGACCTTCATCCATGAGAGGGTCACTGCTCTTAGCTCCTAATATAAGGGAAAATAAGTAGAGAGCTGGAAAGGAAAACCTGCTGGTAGGTGAGATGAGTCTCCTATCTGTGTGCACATGCATATATGTATAAAAAGAAAAGAGAGGAAGAGAGAGAAACAGGAGGAAGAGGAGGATGGAGAAGAAGAAAAGAGAGTCTTTACCCAGAAACTTCAGTGTTCATGAAGCATTAGTTCATGAAGCATTCAGAGAAAGATGGGACATGGGCCTGGATGCCACCCTGAGATACAGAATTCCTTCCAACCGTGAAGGCTATGAAATGAATCACCTTGTGGGTGACTCTAATGGGAATTTCAATCTGGAGGTTCAAGGACTGGGTGGGAACATGGTAGTTAGGAGGGCAAACAACAGGCAGAGTCTTTCTGCTTCAGCCCCACCTCTGCCGGCTGCCTGGAGTTCTCAGTCCCTTTGCTTCTTCAGTCAGTCATCAAGTTTGGGTTTTCTGTCTCCTCCCCTGAGGGTGTTTAGAAATGGCCAGCTGTCTTTTGCTTTCTAATGGAGTTTGCAAAATCTATTATAATGACAGAGAGCTTGGAAAGATAAGCACAGGCTCATGATCTCTACCATTAGTTCTTTTCTTTGCATAGATATTGAGGACATTGTCATTGTTATAGTAACTCTTCCAATAACTGAAATTAATCATGGTTCTTATGTTCTAGATTAAGTATGAGCTTAGCAGATATCAGCTAAGAGGTCTAATATAGGTGTTGTCCTTTTTTATTCAATAGCAATTATTTTTCTCTTGTTTGGCCTTTAAATTGAAGCAAGTATAGTCGAAATATACCCTTCATTGTGTATGTTCTATTCTGATACTTTGTACTGTGAGCTGAAGGGTGTGCATATGTTCTCCTTCAGGGTGTAATATTAAGTGTTTTCTAAAGTTGACTTACCACTGGGACTCTCAATAGCATAAACTCCAATAACAAGTCAGTAGTCTACCTAACTTTTGAATGTCATCTGTGGGTAATGGGGTGTGTGTGTGTGTGTGTGTGTGTGTGTGTGTGTGTCTTATTTTTCATTTCTTACAGGTAACCCTAAGCCTTTTACCTATATATTTACTTTTCACTCATTGTATTGTATATATGTATGTTTCCCCAGGGTCTCATGTACTCAAAGGCAGGGCTTGTGGAAAGACACTGGATTTTGGGGGTGCTGTAAAGGGTGTGGTGCTGGAAGGCAAGGCCTAGAGAAGATACGAATCATGGGGCTTCATCTGGTAGGGTCTCTCTGTTTCCCCTTCATTCTCTGCTTCCTTGCTGCCAAGAGGTGAAAAGCTTCATCTCCCAGACCCTTTCCCTGTGCCCTACTCCTGCTGTGTTGCAGTGAACTATGGACCTAATCTGTGAGCCAATCAACTCTCCTTAAATACCCACTGTTGTGGGAGTCAAGTATTTTGTTCTAGCAACAGGGAAAGTGCTGAAGATACTAGTCATTTTCATCCTTTTGTGAAAAGAAACACAGTAAGTTTTTCTCTTTTTCCTGATGTTCTATTTGCTTGTACACTGCTTATCTCGAGTACTTGAGTAAAAATATTTAAAACGTTTTTAAAAATTATAAAATATATATACCTATAAACAAAAGGACAAATATTGTATAATTCCTCTATATGAAATATCTAGAAGAGGAAAATCCATCAAGACAAATGTGAAATCCGAAGTTATAAGGGACTAGAGCAGTAGCAGCAAGCCTGTGGCCCCTGTTCCCCGGCGGTCAAGCAGGGCCCTCTCTGTAGGTGTGCAGTCTGCCTGCCCCAGCAATCCGCAGCAGTCCAGGGGCTGGCAGAATCCCACAGCTCCGGAAGAAGGAGAGACCCCCACCGCGTGGTGATGTGGCAAGCAGTTTGGACCCTTGAGGTCTGCCCTCACTGGAGTAGAGCAAAGGGGAGATGAGGCATCTTGGCTGAAGGGTAGAAGTTTTTCTCTAAAGTGAAAGAAAAAATGTTGGAAAGAGTGGTCATGGGTCACAACAGCACAAATATAATTGATGTCACTGAACTGCATCATTTAGAAGGGTTACAATAAATTTTATGTTACATATATTTTACCATAATAAAAGTGAATAAGTGGGCATACTGCATGTTATTTCAGATCTTTCGCTATCTGCTTATAGGACATTGTGAGTTCTCTCATTTTTCTTTTTTCTTTTTTTTTTTGAGACAGGTTCTCACTTTTGTGGTTCAGGCTGGCCCTGAGCTCAGCCTCAAACTCACATCACAGCAATCCTACTGCCTCTGCCTCCCAAGTGCTGGGATTACAGGCGTGAGCCACCATGCACGGCACTGTGGTATGTGGTACTGATTGCTGCTGGGTGTGAGTCTCCACACCCAGTATTGTTATGTGGTTACTGGGGATCAACCTGGGCCCTTGTGCTTGCAAGACAGGTGCTGGAACCACTGAGCTATATCTCTGGGCACCTCACTTACTTTTGTTGTCCACAGTTACTTTAGGTGGGCTAGTACTATGGCTTTCCATGTAAATTTTAGGATAATCTTGTCTGTATCTACAATACAGAGACCCTGGGATTTTGATAGCAACTGGTTAAACCTCTATTGTTACATCGTCTCAAGGACTTTGCACCAGCAACTTTGTGATTTTTCTTTTATCCTTTTTAGTGTGTTCATATTCTAATTTGCTTTATATAAATATTGCTGCTCCAGATCTCTTATGTTTAGTATTTGCATAATATATCATTCTACATCCTTTTATTTATCCTTATATTTAATGTCTACTACTAATAGACAAAGCATAGAGTTTTAAAAAAACTGATTTTTTATTTCTGACATTTGTTGTTGTATTTGTATTTAATTGTTGTATTTTTGCAATAAAAGTATCACCTCAATGATAGAATTTAAGTGTTTTCTACTTTTCTCATCTGATTCATTCCCTTCTTTCCTCACTACAGTTTCTTTTGCATCCATTAAGGCTACAGTATTTCATTTTCTCTTTTATTATTTGCTGTATTTATATTCTTTTTGGTGCCAGATCTTTTAATATTATCATTTCATTTATAATATAAAATCATCACAACAGTGTATTTTAGGGCTATTTGCATACATTTTGCATCTATGTATGATACAAACAAAAGATATTAAAATTATTTGTGTCTTAAACAGTAATTTTCCTACCTGAAAGGTTTAAAAAGAGAAAGAGAGGCTTTCAGTTTATTCTTCTACTTGCCATTTCTGCTACTTTATCATTAATTTATGTTGTATTTCTTCTGATTCAGTTCTTACTGTTGATAAATTGTTTCAGCGTTTGTTTGTTCGGAATTTTTTCTTCGACCTTCACTTTTAAGGACGTATTTGTAATTTATAGAGCGAGATGGTGTCGTTTCTCCGCCCTGCGCTCCTTGTACTTCGCACTTCTCTCTTGCTGTCTTTACTTTTTGAGATCTATGGTTTGACATGTTTTATTGTTTGGGGCATGGCTCAGCTCTTCTACCTTAAACTATTTGCTCTTCCATTTTTCCTTTTTCTTCTAGGACTTCATTTACTGTACATAAAAAGCGTTTCTCTTTCCCCATAGCTCTTTGATATTTTGGTCTGCTTTATTTTTCAACATTTTTTCTTTCTGTTTTGGTTCAGTTTAAGTAATTTCTGTTCATTCTCACTGAAATTACAGCCCTAGTTTTCCATTTAGCTGGGCAAGCTCTCATCGTCAGCCCCTCGGAAGGAATTTTTATAACTAGTACTTCTTATATTTCTTTCTTTTAGTTTCTACCCATCTTCTGAAATTCCCCATTTACCTAGAAATGATTTTTTTTTTTACTGGAAGCTTTAACATATTAATACAGTTATTTTTAACTTTCTCTTATGAAATGATTTTAGACTTACAGAAAAATGGCTATAATAACAGAGAATTCCTGGACACGCTCGACCCAGCTTCCCCTTTTACTAGCACTTTATTTATTCATGGTGAAATTATCAAGCTAAGAAGTTGAGATCGGTACCCTGCTCTTCACTAGCCTACATATTTTATTCCGCTTCCACCAAGTTTTCCACTGTTTCCATCTTGTTCCAGGATACCATACAGGGTCTCCCCTTCACACTTAGTTGCCAAGACACTTTAGTCTTTGCCATCTGTGAGGATTTTTTATTCAGTCTTTTTTTCTTTACGTTTGAAATGCTTTTATTTTTAATTTTGGTTGTCAGCTGGACCATACCAAAAAACTAGGGACCATTAGTAAGTGATTCTGACACATATATCATTGCTCTTCTCTCTACCATAGCAGAACAGCAATGAGACCTGCCTCAGGA
The DNA here is from genome assembly GCA_004026965.1 of Petromus typicus. Taxonomy (NCBI): domain Eukaryota; kingdom Metazoa; phylum Chordata; class Mammalia; order Rodentia; family Petromuridae; genus Petromus; species Petromus typicus. Next base: position 40,149 of record PVIR01004190.1, on the reverse strand, counting down.
CTTTGGGGATTTTGGGGACTGCTACCCAAGACAAGTATTAGTTAGGAGCTGAGTAAGTTTGTGTGGCAGTAGTGTCACTATAACCACTCTCGGTGCCCCACCTGGCTTCAAATGTTTTTAGGGCTGTTTTGTGATCAGGGTGACAAATGAGTTGGAGGATTTTTTCTCAATGAGTTGTGTCACTTTTAGACTTCGGGTCTGCACTGCAGAGGTGCCTCACAGCAGCCATTCTTGTCTATTTCATGCAGTAGACTCGTGTTACCTGTTACTCAGTGTTTGCTATCTTGGTGGAGAAGAATAGGAGATATTTTCTATTGTCTATTTCAGCCTTGTTCTAAGACAAGCCCTGTGCTCTGAGGTGTCAGGGTGAGTATTTCCTGGCAGTGCTGTGCTGCCAAAGTTAGAACCTGTCTTCGCTTGTGGGTATATGCCACCTTCCCAACCTTTCCCAGTAGCAGCAGTAGGTGCTGTTCCCTTGCTGTCCCCTGACTAATGCAGACATTCACTTGAGCCTGTGCATGGTCAGGGCGTGCATGAAACAAGCCAGTTCCCACAGCACTGTTCAGAGACCCTCCCTCTAAAGCTTCTACAATGTGAAATCGACTCTCACAAAGCAGGAGTGAATGCCTTGCTGGCCCTTTCCCCTGGGAATCTTGCCTACCTCGCTGCACTAAGGCCCTAGGATCCAGCCCTGACCCCAGGACAGTGATAGTGAACCCATGGCAGGAGGACCCCTCCCCCCCGTTGCTTCCATTGAAAGCTCTAAAAGATCTGCCATCATTACCTTGGGACTACAGAGTTCTCCACTCTTCCTCCAATGGTTTAAGTTTTTTTTTTTTTTTTTTTTTTATACCATAGGAAGAGTGACCTTAGGGCTCCAGGCATTCACACAAAGGAAATGTTTTCGGGTCTCAAGTCCTGCCTCAGTATCCCTTATGAACAGGCAGTGGGGTCTGTGGAGTGAGTCTACACAAACTAATGCTATGTGTGTGATTCTCAGGAAAACACTTATATTTTCAGTCTAGTCTTTGTAATAATATGCCAAATACTTTAGCTGAAATTTTACCAGTTTCTTTAGGAACCCTACCGTCTCCATCTCATCCTCTGTCTCATGTTAGTCTGTCTGTGGAAATACATATTTTTGCTTAGAGGTGGGATATTTTATCACCCTGGATCTTTAGTCAAATGGGGAAAAAAAAAACAAAAAGAGCTATGATTCTGGAGATTATTCAGATTTTAATTAGAATGAGTATGAGCCTCTTTCTTGTTTTCTGCATCTTAGGTGAGTTTGTCAATACAGATACATTTTCTTTCTTAGATTTAGTTTGAAGTTACTTATGCTTAATCATCAATCATTCCTATCTTTGTTCCCCTGCATGTAATATTTTAATACTAGTTTTTATAATTTTTGCTAATTTTTATCTTATAATTTTCACATTAGTTCTCAGAAAGTGGGCCATGATCCTCTTTTGTATACTTTTTCTTGACTTTATCTTTCTTTGATTTCATTGACCTGCTTGGATTTGAAGGTTTATATTGTTTATCAAATTTGAGATTTTTTCTGTTATTATTTCTCTAAATATATTCGCCAGTGTTCCTTGCCCCTTTCCTCTAGGTTTCTTATGTAGAAATATGGTATGCCAAATGATATTGTTCCACGTGCCAGTGATTCTTGTTGAAGTTGATTATTTTTTTTTCTGTTCTACCTAATAATCTTTAATTTGCTCCTACTACGCAAAGAACCACTCTTCTCAAGCCTGCAGGAGCAGTAGATAGTCCCGTTGTACCTTGATTTCAGTCCAGTGAATTCATTTTGGGTTTTCTGACCTCTAGAAAGATGAAAGAATAAATCTGTTTCTTCAGGGAAAAAAAAGCCAAAAAACTATTTTGTTGTTTGTTAGGTTCTTTTGTTGCATGCCTAATCATTTTCTTCTGCAGAATGTAGTATGTTTTTGCTTTTATCCAGTGATTAGGTTTTTAAAAATTTTTATATAGACATTCCATTTGGTTGTTTTGACATTTTATTTTTATCCATTATTATATTCATGATTCTAAATGCATATTTATAATAGCAATCTTTCTTTGGATCTCTGCAGTGAAATTTTTTCCCATTTCCTTGTTTCTATTGATTGATTTTAATTTTGATTATGGGTCACATTTTTCTTCTTTTTCACAGATCTGTGAGGCATATATTATCTAGATTTCCAGGTCATAATAAAGTGTAAGATAAAAATGACAGTTGGTGATATTGTATCTTTTCTCTGATATGAGAAAATGAAGATGTAAATGATTTGTATGTATAGTTGATATTGTGAAATAGAAAATATTTAAAAGGAAAAAGAGTGTAAGGGTAAATAACAAGGGGAAAAAGAATGTGACAGTAATAAAAGATGAAGGAAACAAAGCTTATGTATATCGGGGATGAGGGTGCAGGGCAGGGGGAAAGAGGGAAAATGAGAATCAAGTCATGTCATATTCTGGTACAAACTCTCAATGTTGAATGCAATGATGATGTGTATTCATAATGTAACATAATATACCAATAAAGATTTGAAGTTTTAAAAAATGACAGTAGGGACACTGTTACCAGTAGAAACATCAGCAGTTGCCGCAAGTGATGGTTGATGGTTCCCAAAAAAGAAAATAGATAAAGGTAAACTTGATGCATAAAATGTAAAGACTTAAAAAGCCCATTATTTGAGCCCATTCATTTCTACTATAGCAAAACTGTACCACTTCCTAATATGCCTTAATCTTTAATGATTAAAATGACTTGAAGGAGCTAGAAAAATCTAGAATACACTCATCACTTATTTAGAAGGTAGGGAAATGTGAAGTCCCATTTCTTTATTCCAGGAATTTGCTTTCAAGTTCAGTCCTGCTTAGACACTCAGTAAGACTTCTGCCATGTGGAAATTCTTTTTCCTTTCTCTTCACTTGGCTAAATTTTACCTTTCTGCTTTTAACTACTATAACTTACCCATGAAATTTTTTTAAGTTCCTCTAATATACTAGACCCTCGCTAGACCCTAGACTTTAGTGTGAATCAATATCCCTACACTTCAAATTCTATCATGTACTGACCTTAACTGCTTACACATTGCTCTGCTATCTAGTCTGGGACAAGTATTCAGTAAATCAGTTTGTGAATAAATAATATTTAAATTAATAAGAAGCCTGAGATGTTGCCGTGCAGCTACAAAACCGTGGCCTTCGTAAAAAGGTGTACATTAATCTCTAACATTTCTTCTCAGCACATGGTTGCTACTCATGAGAAATATGTTGAATGAACAATGCCAAACAATAAACTGTACTTTGGTTCTTTTTCCTTAGAGCAAGTGGTTCTCAGCACCTGAAACTTGGCAGTAACAGAACACTTATATTTTAATTGTAAACTTAAATAGGCAGTTTTAAAAAAGAAATATTGGAAGATTCAAAATCTTGCCTAAGGTGACAGTGCTGGAAGTGTATGAAAATGTAGGAGTGTGTGTGCCTAATTAACCACTTTCAATTCCCAAGTGGTCTCCGTTTCACTTGTTTGGGTGAGACACACTCTTCAGACTTAAACTGTCATGTTTGCCTCCTCCAGGGAGTCCCTGAATGGAAGCTGACCTTTCCTTCAGCGAATGTACACATTTGTGGTAGTGAGGGACAAAAATGTTTTAGTTGGGAGGGAAAACAAAAGTTACATTTTAATGTAATGGAAAATTAGGAATGCTAAACAATTTGCTCATCAATCAAAACAGTGGAAACTTTGAGAAAAAGAGCCTTCTAGTTAACAGCATTTTCACCTGGGGCTCATTAGTGGCTCCAGAAGTCATTCTTTCTCCGGTTTCTCACTAATGCACGGCTGGGAACCACACCAGGTGTTCCTTACACTCATTTCCACTCGGAGCGGCTTTATCTGGAAACCCATCGCCTTCACACCACACAAACGCAACCCTGTTCACTAGTGTCATTAAATTAGCTCAGTCTCTACTACTGTACATAGACTAAGATGAATGGCCGCTTTCAAATAATAAGCACTAAGGACCCCATATTCTTTCACCTGTTTGACTTTAAATAATGACAATTCAAGGTGTTAAAATTCAGAAGTGTTTTGAGAAATTGTGTCGCCATATTGAAGAATTAAATGAGTATTCATACAATAGCCACTGAAAGCTGAAGGATAATATTTTTAGGTAAAATTTTGAAACTTATAGCAATTTAAAGCTCATGTGCAATACCCATTTGTCTTCTGTCACCCTGCATGGGGAAGCAAGTTGCTTCAAATCACAATGGTTTCTTCTGTCAAACATTTTCCTGGATTTTCAGAGCTAAAGCAGACTTCCATGTCAGCTGTGCTATTCCTTTGTGAGAAATCCTCTGCCACGCGCTTTCCTTTAGTTTAATGTAAGAGCTGGCCCGGAAGTCTTTCTGTGTCATAGACTTCCTTTTCAAATGACAGCAGGCCTGGCAGCCGAGAATGCAAACCTGCGCCAGGCTACAGCACACCACAGTCCAAGACTCAGTAGGATGCAGCCAAATATAGATGACTGCCACTGACTGGAGTTTTGGTGGGCCATTGAGAAAATGGTACATTTTAATGGCTTGGAGAAAAGAGACACAAGTGATAAAACTGTCCTAAGAAGGGGACAATCTTTCAATCCAGTGTAAGGGGAAAGTCAGAGAAAGGTGGAATGAATGAAGTTGAAGACAAGTAATGCTAGAAATGAATGTGACCTATATAGAAGTGGGGAGCACAGTGCCTTCTAAATTAGATCGGGAGGGTATAGTTAATGTGGTACAACTATGTCTGTGTACTTTCTGGTATAAAGACCACCATCAAGGTCATTGATTATACAACTATCCCTACCTGGCTGACCGCATCCTTGATGCACATGTAGAGGAAACACATTTGGCATGTGGAATAATCTGGGGTTCTCAGTGTCTTCTAGTTAAGGCTGAGGTGTGTGCTTGTATGAGTCTCTTCTTAAAGGTAACAAAATGTTTTCACATAGAGATTGCATGCAGCACACACAGGGAATAACCCCTGGTCATGGACCACTAATTATGGCAGCAAGAAGAATGAACTCAAAAATTGCCCATTTTTCACTACCATAGTGTCCAGAGAGGAAACCCGGTGCAGATTTTCCCCAGCGTGGGCTTGTTGGGGGCACCGAGTTGTGTAGCTTCCCTGGCAGGTGAGACAGAACTAAGAAGCTCTCTTCCTCCAGTGTGTGATACCCTCTGTTCACAACTAGGACAGCAGTCTGCTCCACGTCTTGTTCCTGGTTCTCCTGAGTTCCAGAGACTCAGGTCCTTGCTCTTCTATAACAGAACAGGAGCTGCTGTACCTTCTGCCTCACTTTAGGCTATTGAAGCCCTATGTGTGTATCCTGGATCACTGTGCCTCTGTCAGCCTTCAGGAAATGGGCAGAGAGCTTTAGGGAAATATAGCTCCTTCTTTCCAAAGGGAAAGGGAGTAGTTGTTTGTATCGAGAATGTTAGGTTTTCCAGGGGCAGTGTTTGAACCATTACTTCCTGCGGTGAACTACAACCCCCCGCCCAGGATGTATGTAGTTTGTAGAGTCAGTCACGAACACTCACCTTCAAATATCAGCTTGTTTAATTAGGATGGCCTTTCCTCTCTCATAATTTTAAGTGATCCAAAACCCCTCTGAGGATGGATAGCTGCCTCTGGTTGTTTTGTGAAATGAAATGAATGAATGACATAGAAATAATCTATATAAATATATTTTGAAATATTATGAAATCACTTTCCCCCCATATTCTAGACTAAAATAATTTCCTGATCACTAAGCATTCCAAACAACATTCACCCTTCTCAGCCCTCTGAAGGGTGTTATAGTTATGATATGGCACTTACATAGATGGTTATATAATCTTGAAAGAAATTAACCCAGTAAAGCTCATATATTTTGGTGATATCTGGACCCAACGTGTGGTCTACGAATACATAAAGAAGGTAAACAACGCACCAAAGAGTTTAATTATTCCTTTCAAAAACTCAAGATATTTCAGCAGCTCCTATCAGAGCTTGGAAAATACACACACACTCAAACAAACTAAAATACCAGTGATTTATAGTTCACAGAGGGTATTTTCTGGAGAAGAAAATCACAGCAGGTCCCAGTGCAGACTTAGGTATGACACTCACACAACTGGTACTGATGACCCTCCAAGAAACTAGACACCTGGAACTCCAGTCTGTATTCTGTTTTGAATGATAATGTTGTAACAGAGACTCTCCATTTCCCCGATTTAGTAAACTGGACCATCGGTTTAGGTTAAATAAGCCAAAAATCTCAGATAAAAACTTGAACACAATGAACGCTTCTTTGGATTTTTGGCTGAAGTGCACAAGAGATTAGATTATATCTTAACTCTAAAGCTTCCACTTAGAGAGCTAATATGAGTATAGAAAAACTAGACTTTGCCCTGGAGGAGACTGTAGAGGTACCTGATAAACTTGTGCCCACAGCAAAGAAGACAAAAGGACAAAGAAGAGAAGAATGTGAAGGGTCTTAAGCTATCAAGTTTGTTGTGATTGTTCCTTTTGAGCAACATCACTTAGGAATCAGATATTCTCCACCCAGCCTGCTGGACATGTTATCCTATTAGTATTTCCTGTTCTCTGGCTTCTTTCACCTCTAAGATGTTACGTCTGTAGCCCTCCCCCCTTCACACCCCACACTTCCTTTATGTTGCTAACTTTCTTTCTAAATATTCTTCTTTATTATCTATACAAAGTAAAAATGTCCTCATGAGTTTCATGTATATCCAAATTCCCTGGGCACTGCATGCATTTTTATTGTGATTTTTATAAAATTAGTTTTCACTCACTATTAACTTAATGTGAAAACTATAGGACTGTAGTCTACCTGAGATAGCATGTTGAGGTATTCTTTGTTAAAAATGCTAAAGAAAGGGAAACATCATGAAAGGCAGTACAGAAACCTGGTTTACACTGCTATTTAGTAGAATGCTCTGAACTTTTTCTATGCATGATAGTAGGAGGAGGGAAGCTTGGGGAATCATCTCCACTGAAAGGGTGCCAGCTGGGACCTTGACCTTTTTCCTATAATTCCATAAATATTTAGGTTCTATTAAATTCAAGGAAATATACTTATTCTGGATAGATCTGAACTAGTTCTGAACTTATTCCACACTGTGGTAAGTTTTAGGTCAAGTAAAAATTTGGTCAGTAGTGAGGGACATCTCCATTTGTACTATATCTAGATGTATTTATTTTTAAACTTGTTATTCATATATGTTTGTGCTACATAATAAGTGTATTCACCACGGGGAACTGGTATGTTTACTGTCCATACCAATGCACGAGCCTTTTTAGTTTCCTGTCTCCTCCTCTCCCTTCCACATTAGACCCTTGCCCTAATTTCCTTATGTGCAAAGATTATTCAGAAATATTATTTAGCATTTTAAATTATTTATTTTAAAGCTAAAACTTTGATATTAATTTATAATTTTATTTTATTATAAGAAGGAAAGAAAATTCTATGACTATATATCATTGAAGATTTGGACTAAATTTAGAGTTCCTTTTCTATATTTTCTGGTCTTACTTTTTCTTTATATTTTCATGGAGAATTACTGAGATAGGTTTCCCACCTCATCTTGTAATTTGTCCCACATATGTTCTTCATGTCAGTTTTTGTATTTTACACAACTAATACACATTTTTATTACTTCTCGTTCATGATTTGTTACAAATATCTTCCATTATCTCTCCTTTAAATATATTTACCAAGATATTTTAAATTCCAGATTTCAACAATTCTCCTCCAAGGGTCTATGGTCGTCTTTTTGTCTTCTGAATTATTTGGGCTTATTTTAATCCCTGGAGGTATGGATGACTTTATCAGAAAAAAAGAAAAATGTGGGGAAAGGACTGAAGTCCATGTCCGGAACTGTAGCAGATCCGCGGTGTAATGGGGCAGAAAAAGCCCCAGGTAGGAGAAGCCCAAGTGACAGAAATCCACTACTGGTGACTCCTCGTGTGGCCGACATTCATATGGCGCCCTGGGCCAGGACTTCACCTTTCCACATCGGAAGCCGCGGCAGGGGAAAGGCGTGGGGCGAAGTCTCCGCCAGCCATGCAGGTGAGGAGCAAAAGGGTTAGAACTGAGCGCCCAGGACAGCCGCTCCGTCGGCTCCTGCTCCCCACTCCCGTGAACTCTTCTCAAACTGCGCTGATATCCAAGGGGCCACCACAATGATGGGCCGTTTACACTAGTTTCTACGGCACGGACCAAGCGAGTCGGTATGGGGAGAGGACGGGGAGAACCGAGTGAGTCCCGCCAGCGTGCTCCTTCACTGCCACCCACGCTCCTCTCCCCTCCGGCCGCAGCTGCTCACACCGGCTTCGCGCAATCTGCGCTTCCAGCAGATGTTTACCATGTCTTTTTTTCTTTTCTTGTGGTTTTTTCTATTGTTTCTTGTCCTAGTTCTCTAGTTTCTCCATGGGGGAAGGTAGCAGTGAATTTGCCGGCTTGAGAAACCAGAAACACTGAAAGGATTTCTAACATATACTTCTGCAGAGCTTTTTTTTGTATGCTGCCTGATCTCCTTACACTTAGTAGCTAAGTAAAAAATAGTAGAAATGCTTTCAGTCTTCTTAATGAACCTTCACAATGCCACAAAGTGTAGATAATGACTGATTTTTGATTTTCTAATATTTAAAAATGTTTTTGTATAATTTAACACTTGGATAAATGGCAAGTGGCTAGATTGATGTACATTATAATTTTATTAGTTTTCTATGTTTAACTATAATGTATAATGTATATTTCTAGTTATTCAAATCAGTAGTGACTATCAGTGAGCAAAAGCAAGTCTAATCAAGTTAATGATCTGTGTATGAAACCCTTGCCTTAGATGGCATGTAACAAAGACAGTGTTGTGAAATATTTCTGAGGGTCCCGCTTGAGGGAAGATTTTTTTTTTAAGATACGGTCTGGTTTTGTGTTGTATTTCAGGCTGGCCGTGAGCTCAGCCTCCAGCTCACATCACAGCAATCCTCCTGCCTCTGCCTCCCAAGTGCTGGGATTACAGGCGTGAGCCACCACGCCCGGCACTGTGGTGTGTGGTACTGGTTGCTGGTCAGGGTGAGTCTCTATGCCCAGCACTGTTGTGTGTGGTTACCGGGGGATGGAACCGCAGCCCTTGCGCTTGCAAGACAGGCGCCAGAACCACTGAGCTAAATCTCCGGCCTGAAAGGGAAGATTTTTAACAGCATCAGCTGTTCTGGAATATTTTCACCCTTTTCCTGGCAACAGCTTTCCCCATTGATGCTGGTAATTCCATCTTTACTATGGGCTGCAGGTCTAGAGTTTTTCAGTAGCGCCAGTGTGACCATCTCCATGATCAGCTATTTCTTCTACAAATGTACTTTCATTCAATTACAATTTCACTCTTGGTATGTCACTTTTGTTTATCTTGCTTCATTTTAATATTTGTTGAACCTCCTATCTTTCGATTATCATTTTTGTTTTTGTTTTTGTTTTTTTTTTTTTGAGACAGGGTCTCACTTTTGTAGTTCAGGCTGGCCCTGAGCTCAGCCTCAGACTCACATCACAGCAATCCTCCTGCCTCTGCCTCCCGAGTGCTGGGATTACAGGCGTGAGCCACCATGCCTGGCACTGTGGTATGTGGTACTGATTGCTTCTGGGGATGAGTCTCCACACCCAGTATTGTATGTGGTTACTGGGGATCGAACCCAGGTCCTTGCACTTGCAAGACAGGTGCCAGAACCACTGAGCCAAATCCCCGGCCCTTGAATCATTTTTAATAGAATGTGGTAGTTCTTCCTATCCAAACTTTCAGCCTTCCTTTTTACAGGGCTCACACCTGCACTGTGGCTCAACAGTTGCCCCGACCTTTGAAGGAATTTCCCCCTTGCACATCTTATTCCAACTTGGCCTGAACCTCTGAATGGTCCTAGATGAATACAAGTTACTCCGAGTATGATCATGTGAGAGAATAATGTGGATAATATGTATATGGACCAGGTCCGTCAAAGAGAGCCATCCTGAGGGGAACCGGGAGTACAGATAGTCTTGCTTCAGATTTCACACATGGGACTTGAGGAAATGTCCAAATGAAGTAAAAATGATCACAGCTTTTAGGTGAAAGCTCTAAAGATGCGGAATGAGAAATTGAGGGCCACTGATGAGCAGGGATATCCTAATGAAAAGTTTTTTCTCTCTTGCACTGCAAGAGCACATGTGGGGCTGAATATATATTCACAGGCAGAATGCTCACCTACTGTGAGTGAGGCCCTGGGTTTGATCCTTGGTACTGAAGGAAGATAAGAGGGAGTGAAGCAGGAAGGAAAGACTAAAGGGAGCAGGCAAGCTGAGGGGGCTTAATAATGACCTGACTGACTCCTAGATCGAAGAGGGTGGAACACTGACAGGCCTGACCTGTGGAGCTTGGATGTGCAGTACTCCCGAAACCTGCACAGCTTATAACCATGGCTTATCTGACCTTAAGCAGAGGCCACACTCTAGAATACAGAGCCTCCTTGGGAGTTATACTGGTTGCTCTTCTGGATCTAAGCAGTATAGTAACCAACTAGTTTTTAAATTTTTGTTTTGTTTTTATGGTGGTGGGGGTGGAACTGAAAGCCTCAATATAGAGCTACAACTCCAGCTTTAAAAAAACTTGAGATAGGTTCACGCTAAGTTGCTCAGGCTGTGCTCAAACTCGAGATCCTCCTGCTTCAGCCTTCCAGACTCCTCAGAATATAGTCATACACCACTATGCCCAATTTCTTATTCATTTTTTAAAAATCTCATAGTGTTTCCTATCATGTAGGAAGGATAGAAGATATTAATAGCACATAGTGTCTCTTGGGAGGATGAGGCATGAAGACTGAAAGGTTAAGGCCTACCTAGACTACATAGTGAGATTTTGTCTGGTAAAACTAAAAAGAAAAAGAAATGATGGTGAGACACTGTGAAGAGACAAAGGAGAGGAATTTAATTAAGTCATGACCAAAGGAAGGGCAAAGAAAATAGACTGCTCAAGAGAGGTTGGGCATGAAATGAGAATATGAACCCTGGCGGAGAAAGCCCCACAAGGGACAGAAAAAGAGAAATGAGGAGAATCCTATACCACAGACATGGCAGGTGTGAAGCCACAGAGGCCTTGAAATACACTGTATTATGGGGAGTTGAAAACTGTTCAGTATACTTGAAGCATATGCATTGTCCAGAAATATTGCAAATGAGACCAAGATGGTGCCTGGTGCCTTGCATGCAGTGCTTACAGGTTTGACTTTTGTGAAGAAGGCGCTGAGTAACCCCAGTGTGATATTTAGCTGTGGAGGGACGGAGGGAGAGAGGGTGAGGTATGTTTGTGAATAAACACTGAAATAGTTGCTTTTGTTTTATTTTAGTTGGAAGAAGAAATGAATTTTCAATAAAAACACAGCATTCTATTCTGCACCATGGTATATGAAAGACATTTTTTTTGTTGTAGTAATTTCACTTTTAGCATCTGTTGTTACCAAGAATTTTTTATTCAATATTAATTCTAATAGAAGAGAATGCCTATAGAAAACTTTGTGGAGGAGATGCCAATGGCTTCTATCAAGTGGAAAAAGGATATGAAAATTGCTCCTCCAAAAATAACAAGGTTCTGAAGGAAAGAAGTCTTTGCAACCCACGATGTCTGAATAACTAATTGATTTATCCATTGGAAACACACGTCTCATCTTAGAAATTCAACTACAAGAACGTGGCTGATTGACAATACCATCACTGATGTCACCTGTCACCACCGTGGGGTTTCTTATTCCCACGAACTGGAATCTGTACATTTTTAGTACTTGTTTTATTTTACTATGCTCAGTGAGAGAGTGGACTATTGGAAAGTTAGTTTCATTAAGCCCCTGCATGAAAGACTGAAATTTACTTAAAAATTATTATCATCATAACTTGATAGTTCAAGCTAGAGAACCAAAGTGGCATAAAACAGAAAGTTTTTGTTTTGTTTTTTAAACATGGATTTGGGTTGATTTGGAGTTTAGGGAAATAAGTCAAATTCCTTCCTGGAACATCTCCTAAGATTCTCTTAAATGCTGGATTAATATAGTTTTTATATATTTATTTTATTTCTTAACGGAACATTAAAAATAGACTACATGAGAGCTGAAAATATCATTTCATGATTGGGCAGAATTTGACTGATCAATGAAAACAATTCTGTTGTGATTCTACATGAATTTCATATGAATACAGTGTACACAATTCCAGATGCTTCATAAAAGCCATCAATATAATGAAGTAGATAGAAATATGAGTCCTTCATATGGTGTATTTTGACCCCACTTCGTAATATGACTGTGACCAGAAGCAAGAATTTCCAAAAGTACTAACGCAATTGGAATAGCAGCAACAGATATTAGTCTCAGCTATCACAATATCAGATTTTCATCTTCTTTAGTCTGTGACTATGAAGAATATAGACAGTGCTGTGAGATGCTTCTCAACTCTGTAGTTTTATGTCCAGATGCACAAAATCTAAATCTTTACTTACATAACAAGAAGAGAACCTGGAAAATATGTTGGGGAAAAAAAAGAGTTAGGCTAACAAGCCCAGCTTTCCTCAGGAATTTCTCCACTGTGGTCTCTGGGTGGTGCACTGACAGTAGAGCCCGCCCAGCCCCCACGGTCACAAAGGAAGAGTGAAAAGACAACCAGCAGCTGTTCTCCTTTCTCTTGAGGCCAAAGAGGAAATGGGTTTACACTGAAGCAGGAGGGATTTAGTGGGCTATATGAAAAGATTTGTACCCCAAGGTGATGCTTTCTCACGATCAGCAGCGTAATCACATGGCCTTCTTCTGGTTTTAAAAATCCAAAATAATGTCTTCTCATTTGCACTGTAGAGATTAGGGGTTCAGGAGTATCAGAGAACCACAGAATGGGTTGTTTCAGCACCAGTACCCCATGAAGTAAATAGACTATTAATATCTTTTTGAAAACCATTTGAGTGGAATTATGTCAGCTCAGTTTTATCCCATTCTGGTAAGATGCCCTTCTCTTAACAACCTTTTTGTAAATAAAAATGGCAAAATTAGTTGTGACTAAATGTATCTTATTTGTTTCTGGTCAAAATTGTATCACAACTTGAATCCAATGGGAAGAAAATAAAGAATTAAAAAGAAGGTCCTGGTAGTTAAAAGGCAGGAACCCATTTTTCTTCCAGAAGAGGGAAAAGGGTGTGTTAAACTAGACCAGGGGTTGAGGTTCACCTCAGTGTGAAGTCTAACTCTACATACTGACCTTGCCCTGCCTGTGCCACTTTTGTTAGTCTCCCCTGGTCTTTACTTGATTCATTTAAAAATAATGATAATACTTATCTTGAAGATTGATTGAGAATGAGAAAAGGAATGGATATGTCACGAAAGAAACCAATAAATATATGAAGTCACACAACTAAAAAGGAGGAATTTCGTCACATGGGGTCCACAGTGCCAGAGTTGTATCACTGTTACTGCATAATGCCCATGACTGTTTGTCTGTCTTCATCACAGAGACAGAAAGGACTCATTCACCAAACCAGAAGCCATGAACATGAATATATCTTACTAGGGGCAATGACTTTATTTATTCTTTGCTTTCTCTGCCTTCTTGGTTATTGCTCATTCTATCAAAGCAACTTTACCATAGTTACATATGTAGTTCATTTATTATGTATAGGATTTATGTGTTATTAACTTACTAACTTACTACTTTCTCAGAACTTATACACTCTTTAACCCAGTTGGAAAATAAATATGACATGGTTCTTAGGATCTGCTTTCCACATTCCTTTTTTTTTTTTTTCCTAGATTTTACTCACAGCTCGGTCTTACAAAGGAGATGTAGGGGACCCAAGTGTGGATTATACCAAATCCTTCAGTGGTCCTCAAGCTGGATGTGCTGCCCTGATGGCCATACTCATGTTTTGTCCTGTCTATAGTCTGCAGGTCCTTTGAAGGCTTAGTAAGATCAAAGAACCTGGCTCCAACTGAAAAGAGCCTTTGAGGCCTGCCCATGAGTGGCAGAAGTTGAGAAACACAGAACAACTCAATGTAGAACTTTTGTGGCTTTTCTGCAGACACTGTCAGCCTGGTTTACCAGAAGCATCTCACCAAGAATGCCTCTTTTTACTTTTTTACTGGTCTTACCATGAAATCCACCAACCACACATTTAACCTCTGTTTGAGGTTCTGTGTATCTCCACACCACATCCAGAAGGTGTAAGTAAGACGGATATATTGCTATGATCAATGTCAATCAGTCCATGGCAATAGTGATTCACGTGCTTTTACCAGAGTCACAGACAAACGTCTCTCAAACTTTGAAGTTACAGGAAGAACTCTCTTGAATGCTTTCTTACAGATTTTAAAGCAAATCAGAAAATAATTATCTGAGTACATACAGGATCTTCTTCTGAGGTACAGTTCACTGAGATGACAGATCTTTTCTTTTTAGGCAAGAGCTGAACAGAAATTTATGAACTAAACCATACCCTCATACTAGACAAGAATTTCTGAAAGGCTGAAAGGTTCATCCATAGAAATTTATACTTGAAAGATAAACTCGAGTTGCATTTCCCTAGGGGCTGGCCCAGGCAACAGAAAGGCAGCTGTGGACGTAAAGGCCAAGACTGTCAGCCTCTCCAAGGCTCATCTTTCTAGTGGAATTTGTCTCAAAATGCAACTAGTAGGATGCTTATGGAAATATTTGCAGTGAATAATTACAGACAGGTTGGGGTTACTCCAGCTTGGAGGATGACAGCAAGAGGATACCAGATCCAGGATGGTGAACTTTTTAGAGACAAGTGCTCAAATTCAACGCCAACCCACTTATTGATCACAAAGTGCCAGTGCTGCAATCAAACCTGAATATTGAAGTTTCAGTTTAGAAAAAAACTCATACATTCACATCTTTTCTCTTAAAAATGTATCACATGTGGGGCATAGGTTTGCCACCACTGCCCTATAGACTATGCATTTCTGAAGAACAACACGGTGTGTTTTCTTAGATAGTGCTGTACTGTATTGAAATTAATACAGTATTGCACTTAATTACAGAAAACTTCATGTCTTTTCTTGCTCCTGTCCACCGGGACACTTCCCAAGACAGCGCGTAGCCAGCAGCATGAAATGTATTCCAGGTTCCTCGCTCATGGTTTGGAGCCTCTGTCACTTTTTTTGCTTTGTTGTCTGTCACTTCTGATGTGGGTTAAAGTCTGCACTCACAGCTCTCTGATAGTTTAAGGATATTTGATCCGTTAGTATTTATCCATTATTGGCTCCGTTTACCCAAGGGAAAATTAAGTGCAGAGCCTTAGAACAGTGAGCGCTTTAATACACGGATGCATATGCTGATCTCTGGCAGATGTTAGTCTTTGGGAACAACAGAAAGAGAGCTACGTCATTCACTTGGGAAGCTGTGTCGAGCTGACTGATCCTGCAGGTGCCCGGGCAGCGTGGTCACGAGCAGCGAGCAGTGCTGAGAAAAATATCTGGGGTGGGGACAACGCTGAAACAGTCTGCTTTTTCACACACACACCCAGCCAGCTGGTGGAGCATTCTGAGCACTGCCTCATTGAGAAAACGAGTGTTTCTAATAGATTTTAATGTTAGTTATGCATGACTAGGCTTTCAAATTTAACTTGGTGTTGTCTATTTAAAAGGTCTCAGTATATGCATTTGTTACTGTGTAATCTTATCTCCAAAGGTAATAAAGCCAAGATTACCACAGGTACACCGGAGCCCCATAAGGCAAACTGTAGTCATCGCAGTGACTGACAAACGCCCCTCCATGGACGTGTCTGCTGTGTTCCAAGGCTGCAGAACAACTCCGTATTAAGTCCACTCTTAACGCACAGGGTGAGAGAGCAGCTTCTCTCATTCAGGTTTAGAGTCAGACAGCTGCTTCCACTTTTAGGGTCACCATCCCTCAGCAGCAGTACAGCCACAAGTAAGCTGCTTCCCCCCACATCTTAGTCTGTTAGGGCTGCTCTAGCCCAATGACTTAAGCAACAGGCCTTTGCTTTTCAGAGTTCTGAATGGTAGGAAGTCTGAGGTGAAGGAGCCAGCGTGGTTGGCTCGGTGAGGGCCATCTGTCTTCCTGGCTGATGGATGTTGTCTTTTTGGTACACCCTCACACAGGAGAGAGATGAATTTCCTGCCTCTGTCTCTTGTCAGGACACTAATCACATCAGGGTGCCTCTGTCCTCATGACCACATCATACTGTCCGAGGGCCCACACCTCCAAAAATATCACACTGGGAACTAAGGCTCCACAGGTAATTCCGGGCCCAATAGTGTAGTCCATTGGCACTCTCCAATCTTTAGTTTTTTTATTTTTATAACAGAGACTTCGAGTATTAGGTTACACAGTTTATGATGTTTAAAAGAGATGATGTGTCATCCAAAGTGTGACACAGTACAAGATGAAGTATGGCTAATGTTTGAAGTCAGTGAGATACCTGACCTGGAACTGGAAGAAACTACTGTGTGACAAAATCGGGAGCATGGCCTCCAGAGATTTCCAGTGGAATCTGACGGTAAAAAGATATTATATTTAATAAAGCTGTTGTGGGAAGTGGGCATTATAGGAATTCTGTTGTGACCTTTTGATTATTACACATAATGAAGAATTTTCAAACAACCTTAACAACACAACTGAAGCTTGAGAAGCAGTACTGGAAAGGAAGCCTTTGAACAGTAGGTGGGTCTCTATTGCTAGCTGCAAGACCATTCACCAGAGTGTGACATCCAGGCAGTAGTCCCTGGCCAGAGTGGTCCTAACTCTCCATTGATATTTGTGCCTCATATGGCCACTGACTTTCCTGTACACCCTGGACCTGCCCATAAGCTGTACTTCAGTAGCTATAATTCCTCCCTTTTCTATTTCATACATGTGAGTATCTCAAGGTAAAAGTGAAAATCATCTTATAAATGTAAATTTGACATTTCTCATATTAATTACAAAAAACCTTTCAAAACTCCAGATTCAAGTTATAATCCATAAAACACATTTACTTAGTTCACACATGATAATTGAATCATCAAAGTGATACTCTGAAATTTTGATCATGTTTCTTCAAATTTATAAAAAATTGAACAGATATCTAACAACAATGAAAATTAAGTGGACATTTTGAGTTTCAAAAGGAATAAATGCCCCAATACAGCTTAGCATAATTCTCTACAAACCTTAATTTTGCATAATCTTAATTTAATATAGAATACCATAAAGTAGCATTTGCCTTTCAATTTAGTTGTATGGGTCAGAGTTACAACCAAGGGACAGATCCAATAGATACAGAAAGATATATAAAAGCTTTATTATGGGAATCAGCTCATGCGATTACAAACACTGACTGCGTCCTGAGCAACGAGGAAAGCCAGTGCTGCGCTGAGCAGGGAGAACTGCTGCTGTCAGACTGGGAATCAGAAGACCTGAGAGTGAGGGGCACCGATATCTAAGAGCAGGAGGAATGGGTGTCCCAGCCCAAGCAGAGATGGCATTTGTCGTCTTCTGTCTTATTTTTCTATAGGGCCTTCAGTGGATGGGTTGGATACCTACTCACATTGATGAGGGCAACCTTTTTTATTTGTCCAACTGATTCAAATTCTAATTTCTTTCAGAAACATCTTTTAAGACACACCCAGAAATATTGAAATATTTATCAAGTCTCCCTTAGTCTGATCACATTAACATGCAAAATTGACCATCACAGTAGCCAGAATCCTCAGCTATGGGCATATAGGGGCACTCAGCAAGAGCAGATTTAGACAAGAGAGGCCCGGATCTACCCTGCCCTCACACAGAGTATGTCCCAGCCCTGAGATGTGTATAAACCTATTCTTTGTTCAAGAAGGCACAGTTAGTGGTGGTTTCATCTGTTGCCACAGATAGAAGTGGGGCTTCCTTTTTTAGGAAGAAGCTGGGTTTTGTTAGGCCAGGTCCAAGGAAATCAATTACCTTAGACTTCATCTGTGAATATGGGGAACAAAGGGAGTCCTGGAGGGAGAAATGCTCTTAGAAAACAGATGCCACTGAGACCAGCAGGGCTTTAGTGATGGTGAATAATAGGCCTGAGAGGAAACCAGACCGACACAGAAGCTGGGAAAAGGGGGAAGTTCTAACTCCAACTGGCAGCAAGGCATCCAGTAGTTCAGTCCCAGGCTTGTGTTAATGAATAAATCCTAGTGATGTGCACTAGGGTTGTCTTGCTAAGGTGCCGCCTAGTTTAGAGTCTTTGGCCCAAGAGCTGCCCAGCACTGGAGTTTTACCTACATAACTCAGCTGTGTAATGGGATCCTACTTACTTTTCTCCCAATATTTAGTTATCATAAACTGAGCTGTTATAAACATGGGCGCATATATGTCACGGTGGTATGATTCTTTTGTTTCTTTCATGTATATACCTAACAGGGGAATAGCAGGGCCAAATAGGACTTCTAACCCTAGTTTTTTAAGGAATCTACATAGTGGTTGCACCAGTATATATTCCTACCAATCATAGAGAAGGGTTCCTTTTCCCCCCATAGCTATAGCCCTGCCAACATTTGCTGTTGGTTGATTTTGTGATGCAGCCATTCTTTGTGGAATGAGATGAAATCTCAGTGGTATTTTCATCTGTATCTCTTGAATGATCAGTGATTTTGAATATTCCTTCATATGTTTTACGGCTGCCTTTACTTCTTCATCTGAAAAATGTCTGTTCATTTAAGATGTCCATTTTGTATTGAGTCTTAAATTTGGGGGTTGACTTTTTAAACTTCTTAAATACTCTAGATAGTAGTCCTCTGTCTGAGAAACAGCTGGTAAAAATTATTTCCCATATTCTAGATTGTCTTTTCACTCTGTTGGTGATTCTTGCATACAGAAGCTTTTTAGTAAAATGAGGTTGCTTGTTGATTCTCTCTGCTAGCTCCATGCTGCTGAGGTTTTGTTCATAAAATCCTTCCCCATGTCAATGCCTCCAAGAGTCCTACCTAACCTGTTTTCTAGCAGGTTCAATGTTTCTGTTTTAATATTTAAGTCTCTAATCCACTTTGATTTTGGTTTAGTTCTTGAAGAAAGATACAGATCTAGCTTTAATATTTGGCAAGTTAAAACCCAGTTGTTCCAGCACCATTTATTAAAGAGGCTGTCTTTCCTCTATTGAGGGTGTTTGGCTCCTTTGTTGACGATGAGGTGGCTTAGTATACCTGTGGTTTTTAGTCTATTCCACTTATCCTTAGTTCATTTCTTTTCTAGTACCATGATGCTATTTTTATCACGGTGGCTTTGATGTATAGTTTCAAGTTGGGGATTATGATACCCTGTACCACGGTACTGTTGCCTAGAACAAATGTGTAACCAAATAAATTAAACAAGAAATTAAATAGCTTCTACAATGAAATGATTATGCCAGTACAACATACAGGAATTTATGGGACACAGTGAAAATAGTTCTGCAAGGCAGATTCATAGCAGTGAATGCCTATATTAGGAAAACAGAGCAAGCTCAAATAAACAATTTGATGCTAAATCTTAAATTACTTGAAGAAGAGGAGCAAGATAAACCCAAAGCTTGTACAAGGGAGGAAATTATAAGGATCATAGCAGAAAATAATGCAATGGAAACTAGGAGAATGATTAAAAAATCATGCATTGAAGAGTTAGGTTTTTTTAAAGTATAAGTAAAATTGACAGCTCTTAGCAAACCTTATTTTAAAAAGGAAGGAAAAACTCAAATCTATGAAATAGGAATGAAAAGGAGGAAATCCCCACAGATATGCAGAAATTCAGAGGATAATAAATACCTGCTTTGAGAATTTGTACTCCAATAAGATGGAAAACAGAAAAAAAAATGGTTAGATTCCTAGACACATATGAATTTCCATAGTTGAATGAAGAATATATAAAAATGATAAACACCCCAATATCAATATGTGAAATTAAAATGTGGTTTAAAAACCTACTAACTAAGAAAAATACAGGTCCTAATAGCTTTACTGTTGAATTCTATAAGAGTTTGAAGAATAACTAAATACTCCTCAAATTCTTTAATGAAATCAACAGAGAAGGAATGTTTCCAAATTTATTCCTGGAAGCAACTATTACTTTGATCCCAAAAGCAGAGAAAGATCCAACCAAAAGGAGAACGATACGCCAACATCCCTAATGAACACTGATGAAAAAATCCTCAATAATATACTGATCAACACAATACAGAGGATCATCAAGAATATCATACACCCTGGACAAGTTGGATTCATCCTAGGGATGCAAGGATGGTTCAACAGATATAAATCAATAAATATACTACATTAATAAACTCGAAGACAATAACCAAATGGTTTTTAATAGATGCAGAAAAAGTGTTTAACAAAATCCAACATCCATTATGATTAAAACCCTACAGAAAATTGGAATAAGATGGTTTTTATCTCAACCTGATAAAGGCTATTTATGAGAAACAGCCAGCACCATACTGAATGATTGAAAACTGACACTTTTCACGCTAAGATCAGGAACAAGACAAGGATGTCCACTGTCACCACTTTTGTTCATTATAGTGCTATAAACATTAGCCACAGTAATTAGACTAGAGAAAGCAATAAAAAGAATGAAGACAGGAAAATAAGAATTTAAACTTTTATTATTTGCTGATGACATGATACTCTATATAGAAGATCCTAAAAACTCAACTATGAGACTGCTAGACTTAATCAACAAGTTTAGTCATGTAGCTGGATACAAAGTAAACACTCAGAAATCAATAGCCTTTGTATACACAAACAATAGACTCATTGAGAGAGAGAATCAATTCTCAATAGACTCACTGAGAATCAATTCTTTTTATAATGGTATCCCCAAATGAAATATTTAGAAGTCAGTCTAACAAAAGAAGGAAAGACCTCTACAACTACAGCATTCTGGAAAAGAAGATTGAAGAAGATATCAGAAAATGAAAAGATATCCCTTGTTCCTGGGTAGGAAAAACCAGTACCATTAAAATACAATACCGCCAGAGGGCTGGGGATTTAGCTCAATGGTTCTGGTGCATGTCTTGCAGGCGCAAGAACCTGGGTTTGATCCCTGGTAACCACATACCTATACTGGGTGTGGAGACTCACATCCAGCAACAACCAGTACCACATACCACAGTGCCAGGCATGGTGGCTCATGCCTGTAATCCCAGCACTCAGGAGGCAGAGGCAGGAGGATTGTTGTAATGAGTTTGAGGCTGAGCTCAGGGGCAGCCTGAACTACAAAGCGACACCTGTCTCAAAAAAACCTAAAAAAAAAAAAAATACTATACTGCCAGAACTACTATATAGATTCAATGCAATCCCAATTGAAATCCCAACAATATATTTCACAGAGCTAGAGAAAATAATCCAAAAATTCATCTGGAACTACAAGAGACCTAGAATAGCAAAAGCAATCTTAGGGACAGAATCTTAGGAGTTTAGATCTAGAATGTCTCCCAGAAGTCTCATGTGTCCAGAGATAAAGTTTCTGGAAGCAAATTAGACCATATAGATTTAATATTCATCAGCAGATTGACCTGTGGAGGAATTAATATCTCAACACGCTATTAAGTGGTGGGCCCTGGCTGGAGGTTTGTCACTGGGGCGTGCCTACAGAGGATATATCTCCTTTCTGAACATCTCCCTTCTGTTTCCTCATTGGCATAGGTGCTATGTTCTTACACAGTGATATTTCTGCCTTGGAGGCAACCCAATATGAGTTGAATCTTGTGAATCATGAACCAAATTAAAGCTCTCCTCATTTAAGTGGTGTTGGCTTTGGGTGCAGCAACATGAAAACAGACTAATACAGAAGTTTATGCCATGATGACACGTGGACATTACCAGTTGGCTTTAAGGGATCACAAAGGCATGAAAAGCTTGAGCTCATGAGCCGGCCAGGCCCACAGACACGCCAGCATCAGATGTGTAACTGGGGCAGCCATCACCAGAACGGCATCTTGCACACAGGATGCTTCCTGTAATCTCCAGCAGGCCATCTTACATATTAAAGCACATGCTCTCTTTTCTCTGCTCTGTGACCCAAGGTCTTTAAGTTTTAGGAAATCTGTCTATGATGCCATGTTTCATGACAAGTACCCTTCTCCAGCAGCATCCTAGCATATTGAATACTTCATTATCTCTTTAATTCCTTTGCTGGTGCCCTGAACTGGGATTCTATGTTCCCTTCCCTAAATCTTTATTTCTGTATTGGTTACAGAAATATTGGTTTATTTCTAGTTTTGGTTACAACAGTGGCCAGCACATAGCAGGCATTCACTAATGCTTCTTTTTGAAAATCATTCAGTACATCCAACAGAGCATGGGTTATTTATTTATCTATTATGTAAACTTGTCTTAGAGTGATGATTGCTCAAGCTCTCCTTGCCCCCATACTCAAAACCCTGTGCAGTAGGCTCTGGAAATGCAATCCTCATGGAGCACTGTGTTAGCTACCTTCACAGTAGATTGAACGTATACCCCTATTCCCATATTTCAAATAATTTTTCTTAATTGTGTATAAAATGTGCTTATCTGTGGAGGAATCAACCCATTCTCTTTAAAGCAGTTCACATCTGCAGGAGAAATGTGTCTATAAATAAAATACAATGGAGCCCAGAATCTGTGAAATCATTTTACCCAGTAAGTCTAACTTGTTCCTTGTTCATGGAGATTGTGTGAAACAAAACACACAGACTTCAATAGCAGTCCTGTGGGGAAAAAAAATAAAAGAGCTTCAGAGTTGTGTCTTTAAAAGTCATTCTTGGCCAGGTATTTAGCTCAGTGGTTTCAGTGTCTGCCTTGCCAGTGCAAGGGCCCAGGGTTCAATCCCTGGTAAACACATACAACGATGTTGGGTGTGGTGACTCATGTCCACCCGCAATCTGTACCACATACCACAGCGCTGGGCGTGGTTGCTCACCCCTGTAATCTCATCACTCTCAAGGCAGAGTCAGGAGGATTGCTGTGAGTTTGAGGCCAGCCTGTGCTTCATAGTGAGTTCAGGGGCAGTTTGAACTACAAAGTGAGACACTGTCTCAAAAAAAGAAAGTCAGTCTTGCGTGTGTGAGAAAACAGAGACAGAAGAGAAGGCAGTCATACAGCAGATATGAAGGTGAAACTCTTCCTTTCTTTATGCAAGGAATAAATCTGTTTGACTTTGATTTGGTTTCAAATTTAGCTACAAAGGATCAGTGATAGATTGACGATTCATGACCCACTACAGAAGAGGTACAGATTTAAGGATGGGGGATTTACGTTTTGAGAGGACACAATATTGTCTGAAAAGTTAAGAAATGTAATAAAAATGGAGAGTTTGAGGATGTGTCTGAATGCTGAGGCAACTGATAGACTCCAGCCAAGGGAAAGCAGGGAGAAGTGTATCTCCCTGGGAAGTGAATGTTGGCCAAGGGAGTAGGTGGACACTCAGGGTTGCAGAGGAGGGATCATTGATCTCTAGGAAGTGAAGACCAATGATTTCATGTTTTAAATTAAAATGTAAGTCAATAATCTTTGCGTAAGACCTATCAAATATACAGATGACAACTATTTATCCTATTTGTTTCTATTTTGTCACAAGGAAGGATGATAGTAATAATATGATTCCTTTAGCAATCACATTAGCGTTTCTCTAAGCGTGATAAGTATTAGAAAAAAATATCAAATGGTGTAAATAGGGTTATGCTTTTAAATGACAACATCTTCCCTTGAATTATTATTTGTTCTATTCTATAATAATTCATCATTGAGGAAATTAAATCAAGCATACTATATTCTACCAAATGCTAATTGCATAGAAATACATTGGTGCAAAGTCCTTAAACAATCTCTCTTCCCTGCCCCATTGTTAAATTCATTTAGATTTTAACTAACTAGATTGATGGCTCTCTTGGCATAGTTTTTGTGAGATTTGTTTTGTTTTGTTTTGTTTTTTTGAGACAGGATCTCGCTTTATAGTTCAGGCTGGCCCTGAGCTCAACCTCCAACTCACATCACAGCAATCCTCCTGCCTCTGCCTCCCAAGTGCTGGGATTACAGGTGTGAGCCACCACACCTGGCACTGTGGTATGCGGTTCTGATTGTTGGTGGGTGTGAGTCTCCATGCCCGGCATTATTGTATGTGACTACCAGGGATTGAACCCAGGTCCTTGCACTTGTGAAGCAGGTGCTGGAACCAGAGCTGAATCCTCAGCCCCTTTTTTCCCTTACATAATCCAAACATCTTTCAAATCTTACTCCTCTAACTAAATGAACTCTGAGGATCCAAACCTTTTGTAATAGTTTTACTCTCATGGAACCATAGAATTATAAGACTGAAAAAATATAGGTGGTTTCTTCTTCTCTAATTCAATTTCTAACCCACAGGATTAAATCCACATTCAAAGGCAATACGTACTACTATGAGGTACACAGCTGACATTTCTTTTGCCTCTAAGTGAACCATCTTACTTGATTTCTTGCCTATGTATGAATCTGCTGAGAGCAGAAGTGAAAATTTATTTGTTTGTCCCACTAATAGTGACTGTGCCTATGTTTACTGAATCAAAGCATAAATACACAGGAAATGGTCATCACTCCTGCTACCAGAACGTCCCCCAAAGGAGCCAAAACCCATGTACGCAAGAGACGCGTAGAGACCGCATACTGAAAGGGCGGGGCGGAGGAAAGCTGCTCACAACACAGCGGCCTAAAAGCAGAAAAAATGTTCGGGCCGGGGAGAGAGGTGAGTCCTCCAGGTCACGCTTCAGCAGTGTGCTCTTTGCCCCAGCTCCGCGTGCACAGCAAGTCAGATACACACCTCCATGAGAGCCAGTCTGCTTCCAAAGCCCTGTCTACGAGCAGAGGAGGCTTTGGAGGAACGTGTACATGTAAACCTCAACACCTACAGCCTTTATTTTGCAGAAAAATATCAGAGACTTTTCATTTCAAATGTTTAATTCTTTTGAGATAAAACTGAACCTACATTTTCTGTGCTTATATTCTCCTTGTTGTCTAGATGACAAACAGGAAAATGGCCATGGGTTTTACCACACTTTTTTCTGGGGGGACAGAGAGGGGTGAATCTTTCTATGTGGAGGAGTAGCAGGGCTTCGCCTGTGTGGCCTCTGTCTGCAGGTGACAATACCACTCTGGCTTTCCAACACTCCCCCACCCTGAACTGTCAGCCCTACTTAGAACTAATACCTTTTAAAAATAATCAACAATTCATTTTATATATTGTTATCTTTGAATTTCATTCACCAAACCTTTTGGTTCTCATAGAAAATTTTTCTGGTTGGTGTTTCATATTTTTTTCTTATTTCATGAGGCCATTAAAAAGGAATATCTTGTGTTTACAAGTGTTGAATATTAGCATTGTTGAGAAATAAATACTTCTGCTGTATTGATTGTCTGACAGTTTTAAAGAGTTCCCAGTTAAAGGATTATGTGTTAGTATTCTTGACAAGGATTTGGTAGAGCAGTAAATATTTAATACCAACACAAAATTCTTAAGTAAGGACCCCAAAAGTTGAGTGGGAAAAAAAAGAAGTATAAATTGTCCAACTTTTTAGTAAAGAAGTTGGTTTGGGAGGTTGGACAACATAATATTTAATTTTCATATAAAGAGCTACACTTTTATTTATTTATTTATTGAGACAGAGTCTTGCTTTGTAGTTGAGATTGGCCCTGAACTTACTATGTAGCCCAGGCAACTAACAGCAATCCTCCTGCCTCTGCCTCCTGAGTGCTGGGATTACAGGTGTGAGCCACCACATCTGGCATTATGGTATGTTCAACTGAGGATTGAATTTGGGAACCACTGAGCTAAATCCCTGGCCCAAGAGTTACACTTTTATTTCATTAGTAAGTTTCTATTAAGACTCTTATTAAGATGTGTTTGCATAAAAGTTATGTTTTAACATATTATGTAGTGATTCAGAAAATAAACTTATGTTTGGTGATTCTTTTATTTTCCTGGAAGCATTTTCATACTGTATTATTTCAAAGTTATTGTAGGTAGATCTCAGTAAGTTATGAATTTCTGATTGCTTTAGCATATATTATAGAAATCTATTTGTAATTCTTTCCTGAGAACTGAAGTTTCAATTTTTGTGAGTAAAAATCTAATTAGTAAAGAAGATGGAAGTACATCTTCAATTTCCAGGAAACCAAGAGTAGAGGAAAAAAACTAAGATTAAACAAGCAACAGCTATTGCGCACAAATGCGCCACCTAGTGACCTGAGTTAGTAACTGCATATATGTAACCAGAAATGTGCGGAACCCAGAAAAGAGCAGACCTGGGTACTGCCTGTTTTCAGTGTCTGCCAATCTTACTGTCACTATCAAATGTGAATAAAAATTAACTGGTCAACAGTGAGTCTCCAGCCATACTTCTGTCTATTTAGAGTAAATATTTCAAGTTTTATGTTTTTATTGGCTATGTTTTGAAATTACCTAAAAATCAATTAAATTAGAAATGATTATTGACTGTTCTCAAGTGCATTTCGATTTTGAAAGACATAGCAGAGGGTCTAAAGAGTTGGTAAGCCTGATACTATTTTTGGTAAAGAAAAGCCTCTCAATTATTCAAAATAATTGACCAAATACTCACCGCATGTATCCTGATGAGATGGCAATACTTAGAAACATTATCCAAGTAAAAGTGTTGACCCTCAGTACTTTTCTGGGAAATAGTGTTAATGTCATCCTGATATTATGTGATATAATGTGTTCTTTTGGATGTAATATCACAATTTTTTATTATTGCTTTATAATCCAAGAATCTACCTAATAAAATACCAGAGATGACTAATGCCTCTTATGAAGAAAAAATAGATTTCTGAGAGTCTATCCAGGGAAACACATTATGGGGTCAAGGACGCAGCTCAGTGGTACAGCCTCTGCCTGGCAAGTGTGAGGTTCCAAGTTTGATTCCTGGTTCCTCCCCTTAAAAAAAAGATCAGAAAAGGGTATTAGAATTTATTTTTCAGGACTGACTTTCTATTTCCTGTTTGTACAACCTGCCCACTCAGCATGTTTATGCATTCAACTGTGGCTGAGAAGAACGTTATTTTTCTTATGGTGGGCCATCTTTATAACTTATCAAGAAAATACTGTCCACATATTACAGGACAATGATAATTCTGATCAAATGAATAGACCAATCTCTATGCAAGACCAGACCTGCAGAAACCAGGTGTTTGAGGTTATTCCATGATATAGAAAAATGCTTCCGATAGACCTTAAAGAGGTTTGAACCACATATTTATAATCTCAAGTTTGAGAAAAATAATTTTTATGCCCTAAAAATCTCTGGAACAATATACTCTGTGAATCGTGGGATGAGGGGATCATTTTAATTTGCCTTTTCTAAAATTTTAAATGTTATCTTTCTAGATTATGCTAATGTCCCTCACTTAGTCACTGTTCCTGTAGCCATGTACTTTCCTACGTGAATTTGCAAATCTCCTGTAAAAATGTTAGAACATCTACCACCCCTTACAGCTGAGTTGACCCTTGTGCCTTGCTTTGATCACTGGAGTGCCAGTGGCGCTGACATGAGCAAAGGCCTGGAAAGGTGCTTTTGTGGCTAGCTTGCCCTTGGAAGTCATCACCAACCAGATCCAAATCTACTTACTGGCTGCAGGAGAAGGAAACACCCCCAAGGCAAAACCAATGCCCAGCCAATCCCAGCACCTTTCCCACCCATGCATTGCATCTGGGACATTCACAGTTAGCACGTCATTGTAGCAAGTGCCACCCAGTTCTTTTACATTCATTGAGAAGCCACAGGAGATTCTGAGAAATATTGTCCAGTCTAATTATGGGCAGAACAGAAAAACTCAAGGATAGAATAGATGTCTCCTCATTGCAAAATAAGCACTATCTAGCTCATCCCCAGGGCTTCTTCCCACTCTGTGCTGCAGATCTCTTCTTAGATAATGAGATTTAAGCTGACTTTGAAAACAGTAGTCCAGACATGTGAGAATTCTAGTCCTCTTGGTCAGTCTGATTCACTGATGCATTTCTCCTCAGATTTTCCCTTGGCATTTTCTATTTAAGAGGAAATTTAACAGTACTATATACCTTATTAATACATGTCACTTATTGCTTTCAAATTTTCGGTGCTCCAGTTTTTCACGAGATGCAAGGAATGGACAGGTACCACTGCTGTGAACCCTCTGATGCTTGGACACGTGACCCACAGAGCCATCTGTGGGCCACTCAGGGCTGTCCAGAGGAGCTGACTCAGGATGGAGGAGGACAACAGGCAGGCTGGCACTATCTGACTTCTTTTGTTTTCCTGCCATTTACCTCCCAGAAGTAGGTATGAGGGCAAAGAAGCCCCTCTGTCCTGTGAAAAGATGTAGACTAGAAAGCTTAAAGGGGCTATGAGATTCCAGCTGAAAAGCAAAATCTCAAAGTCCACTTTAAGGACTAAAATTAAAATTGTTCTAATTAATTGGGGTGACTTCCAAAGATGGATTCAGACAAATATCATTAAAGAAATCTGAAAGCTGACTCCAGCTAGAAGAAGAATTTGGCAGACGACAACTGAAAGTAAGTGTTGGAAAACTGAGAATATTCCATGTGGAAACACCCAGCTGGTTGAGCCTGAGAACTGGGGAGAAAAACAAGCATGGCTCCTTTCTGCACAGCTTGCCTCAAGATGGCAGTCGTTTGCCTGACCCTACCCTACTGTGTCCTTCTCTTGACCCTATCTAGGGTTTTGCTGGCTCTTTGGTCCAGTTACCTCCAAATAAGAGCTGATTTCCACTCTCAGAGATTGAAGATCCAGCTATCAAAGGCTGTCCAGAAAGAGAGTTGGTCTCCACACTGTGTTCCCCATGAAGCCACCTTCCATTCACGTGAGTGAGTTTTTTCGAGGTAGAGCTTCGGAAATGTTCAAGCTTGGGATGAGGGGCAACAATCCTCTCATGTCCTGGTGATCAGTCAGTTCATTCTGGGAAGAAGAGGAAGTACCCCCCTGCAGCTCACTCTGACCTGTCAGAAGCTCACTGGACCCCCAGGGTCGTAGATGCTGCCTTGCATTTGCCCAGCCAAACACTGGCCTGGCCCAATGGCTTGGGCTTGTTTTGATTCTTACTGCTGCAGCCAGGGAGGAAAAACCTACATTATAATGGAAGTTTATACAACACTAGAGTTTTACAGTGTGTTTTACCTGATTTTTATCACAAAAATTTCATGATAGCTAAAATTGAAGCAGTCCATTTTGGTAGATAAGGGATTTCTGCCTGTGTCTCTGTCTCACCCAAGGACTGGCGTTCTCATGTTTGTTTCCTTGTTTCTTTGTGCCATCTGTGTCAGCCTCGCTGACCTGCACAGCCACACTTTGCTCAGGATGTGGGGTGAGCCCTGTCCCTTCTACCAGGAAAGCATCAGACAGGAAGTGATTTTCCAGTCTAGTTTACACAGCGATGCCACCATTCTGGTGGCCTTTTGTTTCCTGTTTCCGTCAGCCTAGGACTCTGGTAAAGCCCTGGCTGTTTAGCCTCTTCTTGCTTCATCCCATTTTTTACTCCAAGGACTCACTTTCCAGGTAGGTCTCTACTTCTAATAACAAAGGGGCTTTTAAACCGATTGGAGCTCATGAGTAAATCCTTCGTAGGTCAAAAATCAAGATCTTTGTATGTTTTGATTCTTTTTTTTGCAATATAGACGATCAAATCTCTCACTTGTCAGTCTAACACTCTGCCGCCAAGCTATATCTGTAGCCTGTGTGATGTAACTCACCAAGCTCAGCGTGCACTAACCAACTCAGGAAGAATATATTTGTGATGTGAATAAGGGCTTATTTTGTCAGAACTGTGTCAGAAGAGCCACTATTTTAGTAAACTTGACAAAAACCTTTGTCTCTTTTCAAATTTTTTTAATAGTGTATCTACTTGCCCCTCTGACACATTTTTTGTTTCTCTAAAGTCAAGTTTAACAATGTATATTAACAGTAAATATGTGCTGTCACACATCCCATTAAAATGGATGACTTACCAAGTTGAAGTATCAATAGAAGACATAACAGTAAGCTTTCTTAAGTAAAGGTGAAGCCCAAAGAAATCAAGTTAGAGAGTTATCACCGACTTGTTTTTTGAGAAAATTTAAAATTATTGTTTGTGGAAAGTTACACGTATTTATTTCAGGTGTTCTCAATTCTGAGAAATTAATGTCCTAATAAGAAATAAAGGTTAGTTGGGTCTGGGAAGATTGCTACACTCATAATCCCTGCACTTGGGAGGCTGAGGCAGACAGGCTTTTTAGCAACAGATGGTTCTCCAGAGTGCTAAATCTTTCTTAGCTTCAGATTCCCAGTGAGACTGTCTGCTGCTTGACCCTCTCCTGTTCTGACTGGAAGCTTTTAGAAAACCCCTTCTCCTCATGCTTAAAAATCACACATCCTAAAATTCTGCAGCTCTTCTCTTAAGATTGCCAGTAAGATAGCAGCTATAAAATTCAAACCATAAGACACTCATTTGTGTAAATTTTCTTATTTTCAGCTTCCACCAAATATTCTGCATCTTTCCCTGATTCCTGAGAACTTTGTGAGGTTTTCGCACTTTTCATAGGGCAGGAAGATCCACAATCCCATTGAAATCACCATGTGTCTCGGCTTCCTCAGAGACATGTTCAGGGTGACTCGGTTTACATGTGCTGTGTTTATTTCAAAGGGTGGTGCCGTGCTTGAGACCATCTCTGAAGGGAGTAGGTCCAGGCTATCCTTTTGTTTTGGCCAGTGAACAGAAACAGAGCCGTCCTGCCTCTAACAGGTTGCACTAACACAGTGTGAAAGACTAAATATAGAATACTTTTGTTAAAATCAGATTAGACTAATTCTATATGAAGTGCTTTAATGAAAAATGTTTAATGGTTGAAATACTATAACTCTGGAGTTAAAGTGCAGGTGCAAGAATGATATTCTACACTCCCCAGAGAGCAGACTGGTACATACTGTGAAAAACCAATTAGAGCTTATGGTTGCCTCGGTTGACTAAATGTCTTTTTCATGGGAAATTTTTATTCTCTTATGAAATAATCATTTTGCATTAAAATATGTGCTGAATTATGTGGGTAGCATGAGTTATTAAGAAATGGATTTATTTTATAAGCGAGCTGTAAGCATTCCTTGCTGTTTTTATGAGGTCATCGACATGACTTTTAAATGGGGCTTCCAGCCAACTCTGATTCTCGCATCAGTTCATTAATTCACACAGCTGTCTCTGAAAACTACAAGAATAATATATACTGCAGACAGAGGGCCAGTGAGGTGGGTGAGATTTCAAGGCCGTATTTCAATCAGGAGATCCTGCTGACATCATAAACTATGAGAAGACAGCTTAAGCTGTTTGGGGAGCAGCAGCAGCCCCCCTGATGGAAATATGGCTGGTTTAATTGATTCTTTTTAGTTTCACAATATACAGAACAGGGACACCCAGTCGTTTTTATTCTACCCAAAGTCAGAACATTAAAGGCAGGCCCTGCAGGAATGCATTAGAGGGGAAACTCAAGCAGCAGTGCAAGGTGTGGGATGGATTTGATTGTGCTGATGATCCCAGAGCAGCTGCCCCCGACCCACAAAGAGCCCGGGCGTGCAGCCCGCCCAGCAGTTTTGTTTCATAGACCGTTGTGAACTCAGCACCTTCGGGAAGCACTTTTTTCTAGATGAGACGTGACAAGGATGATTCAATGGCAGCATAAATGAAGGCTTGGTGGGACGAAGCTCTTCTCCACTTCCTGGTTGGTGGCACCCACTGAAAGTGGGGACTACAAACATCCCGAGATGGGACTCCTGACAGCTTTCCCACCTTGGTAGAAAACAGAACCGCTAGCATCTGTGCTAAAACCCTTTTCCTCTGAGCCCACATTTGGGGGTTTTGATGCCAAACTGAAGCTGGAAGCACCTTAAGTACAACTAATACCTATGAGAATGAACGTCCTCTTTCCAGCCCTGCATTTGGCATGAATAGGATATTTTTCAGGAAGGATTTCTGCAGTTTCAGGCCTTTCACATTCCACATTTGTTTTGGTTGCCATGGGAAGGTGAGCTAACTCTCTCTGAGAGTAATTTTAGTTTGACCAGTAAGTCCAGCCAAGTTTTTATGTCTTTGGATGGAGAAAAGTTTTACAAAATGAGACGTTTTAAGTGTGGTCTTCAGTAACTCTCCATTAAGGCACTGACACCTGTGTGCATGTGACTGGCAGAGATTTGGTGGCCCTTATCTCATTTGTATACACAAATGTCTTTTTGTAAATGTGAACTGAGGCTTTGCATGGAAAACAGATGTGTCCTAAATAGCATGAGACTGCAGATGTATAAGGAGGAGTGGGAAGATTGAAACTGAGGGTGTCGGGCCGAAGCTCGGCCTCGTCCCCTGCATAAATGTTTCTACATTCTCCTGGCACTGAATCATTTAGTGGATAAATGCTATGGGTTTTTCTCCTGAAACTTTGAAGGTACATAAAATCAGGTGACAAGCTGCAGCCACCCAGCATTCACCAAGATCCCCGCAGATCTCGGCAGCCCTCTGTCCCCGGCCCTCTCTTAGGTGCTCTCGACCTGTGGCCAGCGGGAGTCCTTCCTTCTACGCGGGCATCAGAAATGTTAAGAAGGCAGCCCTGCTCTCTGATTTCGAGTTGAGAGCTCTGCGTTCACTTCAGTAGATTGTGATGTGTTTTTAAAATGTTTTGTGCTATATTCAGTTTTTAAAGAACTGTTGGCATAAGTTGTTAATGGGTTCCCATTGGTTGGAAGAGGATGTTCACCAGGTCTGTGTTCCCTGGGAGGTGGGGGAGGGGCGGGTGCTGATGGGATAAACAGCATCTTGTGTGTGATAAAACTACCACTAGGCCGAACTGGGCAATTTCTGTTAAGAAGGAGCAGATTCACACATTTCATCTGGGAAGAGATAAACTTATTATTAGCAAGAACTTTAAAGATTTGTTCAGCAACCAGTATTCAAAGAGTTGATTGAAATCAGAAGCTAATCAAGTTAATTCTTTTTGTTTTTGCTATTTAGGGCTAAAATATCAGGAGTTGGGAGCTGATAGGTGTTTGGATATTCTCAAAATTCGCATAGTGAGGATGTCTTGAAGATATATCCACCTGAGTATGAATGACTCAACCTTATCAATTTTAATGGCAGAATAATACCCTATTCTATAAAAGAACCATCCTCATAAATGAAATAAATATATCATAGATGTGTAAATATTGTATCTTTTCTCTGGTATGAGAAAATGAAGATGTAAATGAGTTCTAGTATATATAGTTGATTTCATGAAATAGAAAATATTTAAAAGGAAAGAGGATGCAGGGGTAAGTGACATGGGGAAAAAGAATGTGATAGTAATAGAAAAAAGGGAAACAAAGCTTATGCATATAGGCAGTGGGGTTGCAGGGTGCGTGGAGGAAGGGTAAAATGAGAAGCAAGTCATGTCATATTCTGGTACAAACTCTCCATGTTGAATGTGATGATGATGTGTATTCATAACATACTAATAAAGATTTCAATAAAGTGAAAAAAAATCACATATTGAGACCATAACCAGGAATGTGATGGTACTAGAGATGCAGCACCTGATGGGTAAGCAGATTTCAACGTGGGTCTTGAGGGCAGGGCTCACATGAGGAGGCTGTAACCTGAGTGCTGGCAGCATCCCCCTTCCCCACGGAGGACCCACGGAGAAGGCAACCCTCTGGAAACTGGGAAACGAGCCATGCAAGACACGGAGTCCACCAGCACCCTGACTACTGAACGTCCCAGCCTGTGGGACTAGAGAAATAAATGCTTCAGAGCAACCTCATCTATGGTATTTTACTATAGCAGCTTGAGCTAAACAGCAAGATTATCATGAATTATGTGAATTTGTTCCAGTGGATAAATCTTTATAGTTACTGAGTTTTTTATTTAAACATTTGCTTTCTTTTATTTATAGATTATAGATACTTACACTTACTAATTGGGTAACTTTATCTGAATCTTCAAACTATATCTTTCTGAATTACAACTTAGGACACTGAACTAGAGGTTAAGTATCTTTTATCTGAAATGTTTAGCACTGGAAACATTGAATATTTCAGACGTTTTAGTATCTTGGAATATTTGCAAAGACACAGTGGAATGTTTTAGGAAGGGAGCCCAAGTTAAAAAAATACAATTCATTTACACCTCATAGACTCCTTATACACAGCCTGAGATTGATTTTATACACTATTTTTAGTGAGACTGCACTTGACTGTGACTTATCATGTAAGGTCAGGTGTGAAGAGTTTCAGATTTGGTAGCATTTTGGATTCAGGATTTTGTATTTAGAGATGTTCAATCTTAGACACTCCTGTGCAGCCTGCAGTAGCAGCACAAGGGAAATGCCAATTTGACAGTGAAGGAACCAAAATAATTCCTGTAAGATGAGGGGTGGTCTAGGGTTTGTGGCTCTTTTGTATATTCTTCCAATTCAGGAGAATCTAATGTTTTTCTTGGTCATTTAAAAGGGAATGTGTTGAAAACATATCATTTTTCTTGTAAGAATGTGTGATATTGATTCAAAAGCCCTAGTTTGGTTCTGTGAATAGTCCTCATTCTCAAATAAAAATCTGCTGTGGGAGGGAGGGACCCTCTAAACCTCCAGGCTGTCAACAGTCTAGAAAGTCTCTCAGCATAAATTCCCATCATGAGCTGTTACTGTTTAACTTATTGAAGGGTTAGAAGATACTACCAGATCTAATATTAAATATTCTTCATGTGCACCATTGTCCGGAGTGCTTCTAAAAGTAGTGACTGGATGTTCCTTCTGATGTTAGATTGCTTTATTTCAAGTTGATATATTCTTTGAATTCTTTCTTAGAATGAATGTGGACCACTATAGATGATCTAATTTCTGTTTTGAAAGGATTTTTCAATGTCGGTGTTTATCCTCAGGAGCACCTGGAAATTATTCTTCAGCAATGATGAGAGGCTCTGCTGATCTGGTGGCTGGAGCTGCGATTCTGTGGTGAGCAGGTGTGCCAACCTCTTGTGCGGCTATCATTAAGAGTGACTGAGTTGCGCACACTACCTTATACAATGATGGTGCACGTTACAATGAGAACGTGAAGTACCTGAGATACCTATACATAAGGCAGCATGGGGGTGGAAAGTGTGAGAAAATAGCAGTTTTCTTTTATTCACACTTAGACTCATTTCTTCTATTTCTCTCTCTTGTGTTTAGATTCAAAGCTAACACAGGCAATTAGCTTATCAAACAGATTCGACAAAGATTTGTTCACAACCCTCAATAACTGATCAGAGTTTCAAGAGAGTTCTGTAGCTTTCCTAAAATGATAGAATGAATGACAAGGTCAAATACAGAGTAGCCTGACATCCGATCCAAATTCTCTGAATTAGTGTACCGCACAGGTTCTGAGCACTGAAGCTAAAATGACAATGAGCCACCTTCCCTCAAGGCAATGTGGGCAATAAGAAATAAAAAGAAAAAGTAAACATTTATAAATATATGTATTTTTTGCTTTTTAAGGGAATTTTCTTTTTTTTTTTTTAGGTTTTTTGAGACAGGGTCTCGCTTTTGTGGTTTAGGCTGGCCCTGAGCTCAGCCTCAAACTCACATCACAATCCTCCTGCCTCTGCCTCCCAAGTGCTGGGATGACAGGCGTGAGCCACCATGCCCGGCACTGTGGTATGTGGTACTGGTTGCTGCTGGGGTGAGTCTCCACGCCCAGTATGGTATGTGGTTACCGGGGATCGAACCCGGGTCCTTGCGCTTGCAAGACAGGCGCCAGAACCACTGAGCTAAAACCCTGGCCCAGGAATTTTCTTTTTTAAAAATCGATTTTATTTGTACATTTTATATATACATTATGATCACATTCAACATTGAGAGTTTGTACTAGTACATGACACACCAATTCTCATTTTTCCCCTTTCCCCTGCCTTCCCTACAACCCCCACTCCTATATGCATAAGCTTTGCTTTTCTCTTACTAGAGAGGAAGGCACCCTTTTTTTAACACTAGCTACCACTGGGTTTTGTGGGTTTTAACCCTTGATGGATGAAAAATGTCATTTTGTCAGCATTTTTGTGCTTATTTTAATAGTACATTTTATTTGCATTTGCCTTATTCCTAATGTCCATCTCCTCCAAGGTACTTTCCAAAGGATGAGTTTATTCTCTAATGGAAATAAAATAGCTCACTGATAAAATGCTTTTTTCATGATTTTACAATGAAATTTGTATATGCTGCTATTATTTAGAAGAGAATGATCAGCTGTTTTTTGATGGATGGGGTTAAGATAATAGAGATGGATGAGCATAGGATATGGCTTTTGAATAATAAAAAGAAAGAATATATTGAACATTTTTGAGCCTGTCAGTAGATTTCAACAGATCAAATATTAGGTCTGTGTTCAGTGTGTGATGCGGTGTGTGAGACAACCAGTTTTTTCTCTTAGGTAATTGTGATGTCTTCAAATAGTGCTTTTTAAAATACATTACACTAAAACAAAAGATTTTATAAAAGTTTTATATATAAAAGTTTTTGATAAATTGGTATACTTTTGAAATATCTTTTCACCAACTGCTACTATAGAGCTTTGGGATAACAGATGAGGCCCCTTGGTTTGAGATCTCATAAAAGCATGTTTACATTTGCACACATGTGAGTAACTATGTGTATACCCATAGAAATCTTTATTAGTAGAAAAGCATATTGTGACAAAGATAAAGTTTATAGAAGAACAGAGTAAGCCTCAATAAATAAAATATTTTTATATGTAAAGTACATGATATTATCTAGGTAGAATGCAATTAAATTGGCAATAATTGACCAAAAATATCTTCCAAATCCTTTTAGACTATTATAATTAATTTTATATAATCCTTCAGTTTATGAAAAAAATAAGAGATACCTTCTTTTTTTTTTTTGAGATAGGGTCTTGCTGGCCCTGAGCTGAGCCTTGAACTCACAGAGATCCTCTTGCCTTTTCCTCCTGACTGCTGGGATTACAATCATGAGCCACCATGCCCAGCACTCTGGTATATAGTTCTGGTTGCTGGTGGGCATGAGTCTCCAAACTTGGTATCGTTGTATGTGGTTACCAGGGATGAAATCCAGCCCTTGTTCTTGCAAGGCAGGTGGCAGAATCACTGAGCTAAATCTGGCCTGAGATACCTTACTTTTTAAAAAAATGTAGTTTATTAACACATGTGTATAGCACATAATGTTTATATTCCTTGTGGGAATTTTGCACAAATACATAATACATCTTAATTCTTTTTTACTTCCTTTTCCTTTCACTCCCATCCTCTTCTACCCATACTTTGACCCCAGTGCCTTTTTTTGGTACACATTTGCAAAACATAATGTTTACATCTTTGCATGGTGTTGGTACATGTACAGAACACGGCTGTTCCTTGATACTGTCAAAGTTATTTTTCTTGTTGCTGAGTCAAAATACCTAACACTCATGAGTTAAAAGAGGAAAGGTTTACACAGTTTGCAGTCTGTGGAGGTTTCAGTTCATTGTTGCGGGCTCCCAGGCAGGTGGCACTATGGAGGAGAAACAGCTCAAGGCAAGCAGAAGACTCCTGAAGAAGCAGCAAGCAAGTGATGTGACAAGTGGTGAGGTGCTAGGCTGCTCTTTCTGACCTTTGCATCTTATCCAGGACACCTGGCATGAGAGCGGAGGCCACTCACACCCTTAGTCCTGACATTGCATCATACCCCAGTTCCAGGGAAACACACTGCAGCTCTGAAAAGCCCCACATATGACTGCATGAGGATTTGAGGGAACTTGTAGACACAGCTGTAACAGTTACCTTACTTTTGAATACAGGAAAAATTTCAAATGAAATATTTGCATGTTGAATACTCTAGTGCACTAGAAAAATATATTAAAACCAATTGTTATTTATCATAGAAATATGGTGGTGAATTAACATTAGAAAATCCATGAAAGCAATTGACACATTAATAATTAGTTGGGATATATAGTAACTTGATTTAGAGGATTTAAACATCAAACATTTAAACTTCTGAAGAAAAAAAAGTACTTGTTTATTTTAGGCATAAGAATGACAACAATTTTAAATACAAATAAGATGAACAAAATAGAAAAGGACAGATGAATAAAGTTTACACATAATAACTAAAAAAGATTTTAAAATGCTACAAAGAACAAACAAATGCAGGCAAGTCACAGGCTACGAGGGAATGTACAGGTTAAGAAGCAAAAGGATTCAGATGAGGAGCATGTTGTATAAGTTTTATGGTCAACTGGAAAAAAGAAAGGATCTAAACTTAATGGCAAATACACATTAAATCATGCTCCCCTTAATGTTTAAGTTTTGAGAATGTGATGAGACATATCTGTCACTTTGGCAGGTGTTTTGATGATTTTCAGTGTTGGTCAGGAGGTACATACATACCACCAGTGAGAATATAAATTCCTGCAGCTTTGAAATTTAAAAAAGCACAGAATGGGAGAACATGGTCTGCCTTTTGCAACAGATGTAATAGAACTACTTGGTTTCCAAAGCCATGGAAAATATAACATATGTAAAAGTTTTAATATTAATTAAAATACAAGTAAAAAAGAACTATACTTGAAAATGCAGGCCAAAGGCAAACTTTAAAAGCCCCCGGATATCAGGCTAAGCTCTTTTTGTAATGGATCAAGGTACTGGTAAGCTGCAGGATGGTTTTGAGACTTGAAAAAATACTGACAATACTGTTTTTAGTCTTCCACCAAGATATAGATGTTGGAGGAGGGAGTGACCAGTGAAGAAGTGCCACACGAGTCTGAGAGTAGCCTGTAAGAAGTTGACCAATTGAGTGATGCTGGGAATTGAGAAGAGAAGATGAATTCCAAAAACACCCTATCTGTGGAGTCCACCTCTCTGCCTGCTGTCCTGGTGGCCACCAGTGTCTTACCAGTTCAGTGTCTTTCCCCATAAAGGACACTCTGGCTCTTACAAGTCTGTAGTGACCCTTTGTACCCCAGAGAGGAGAAACAGCCAGGGATTTGGTTCAGTGGTTCTGGTGCCTGATTCGCAAACTCTTGGAGACACTGGCATAGGAAAGACTTTATGAATAAAACTTTGGCAGCTCGGGAACTAGCAGAAGGAATTAATAATATTATCATACTAAAAAGCTTCTGCATGGCAAGAGAACTTGCAGAGCTAAAAGACAACTGGCAATATGGGAAAAAATTTTTTACCAGCTCTTCTTCAGATAAAGGGCTACTATCTAAAGTATATAAAGAGCTTTAAAAATTCACCCTCCCAAATGTAAAGGCCCAGTTCAAAAATAGGCATCTGGAATGAACAGACACTGTTCACATAAACAAGTACAAGCAGCTAAAAAGCATATGAAGAAATGCTCATCATCGCTGGTCATTTGAGAGATGCAGATGAAAACAACACTGAAATTTCATCTCATTCCACAAAGAATGGCTGCTATCAAGAAATTAACCAACAACAAATTCTGGTGGGGATGAAAGGATAAAGGAACCCTTCTCCACTGTTGGTGGGAATATAGACTGGTTGCAACCACTGCGGAGATCAGTGTGGAGATTAAAGGATTAAAGATCCCATTTGACCCTGATGTTTCCCTGCCAGGTATATATATATAAAAGAATTAAAAGATTCATATCACAGTGATATATGTGCACCCATGTTTTAGCAATTCAGTTTGTGATAGCTAAATCTTGGAAATAAACCAAATGCCCATCAACTGGAGACTGGATAAAGAAGATGTGGTTTTGTTTTTTATTAAATGGAATATTACTTTGCCATGAGGAATGATAAGTTTGAATTCCTTATTTGAATCCTAAGTTTAAGTCCTCAAATGTTCATACCTTGAGGATATATTCATAAGTGAAATAAATAGGTCACAGATGTATAAATACTGTATCTTTTCACTGGTATGAGGAACTAAAGAGTTCTAAAATGTATGATACATATTGTAAAATAGTAAGAAAATATTCAAAGGGAAAGGGGTGTAGGGATAAGAAGAGAAGGGAAAGAAAAAAATGGATGGTAAAAAAGGAAACAATGCTTATGTACATAGGGGATGGGAGATTATGGAGGGGCAGAGGAATGGGAAAAAT